>JAOSBN010011500.1:0-18328 GCA_027563595.1 Erythroxylum suave | reverse complement strand
GGAGTTGCCGCCCAGGGTGAGGAGAAGGTATGCTGCGAGGTGCTTCATATTGAGGGTTGATTCTAATTTTCTGTTAGATCAATGCAAATTGCGAGCGCTGCTTTCTTTGGGTGACTGACAGACGGATTCGGATTGGCGAACAGGAGAGACAATCGATTTAACCGCAATTTGGGCGGAGACTGGCACGTCAAGTTCGAGTTGTTGGTTCGGGATTGTAAAAGTACAAAACGGCCTTCAATATCAGTTGTGCGCCTGTGAAATTGACAATAATCTTTTGGGGGAAAGTCGAGCGAGTCCCAGAGATGGCCTTGGCAGTACCTGCGCTTAGACAAGTCAGCGACAACCCCAGTGGACAGCTAGGCGCGGCTTCTTAGGTCTTTCCCCGCTGGCCTGGGACGTCTTTCTTTGTATGCTGCTGAATCACTTTCGTCACTGCCAATCTTGCCATCCTCTATATAAGTGGCCACATCACCTTTTCATCCACTGAGCAACCTTTCTAAGTCGATAGCAGAACAGCCGGGATTCTTAGGTGGGCTATTGCTAAGGACGGCGCATACATTATGTTTTTACGATAACTACGCAACTCTGCGCAACCTTCGGAGGACTATCTTCGATCATGAGTTTCCTTGGTGATCTGGTCAATTCCATTGGCACAAACAAAGCCCCAGCTCTCCAGAAACCAGCACCGAAGCCGCCAATCATTACGAACGCAGCTCATCCGAATTCAGTCCCCCAGCCAAAGGTGATTCCTAGCTCGGCGACGCTGCCTGTCGCCGGATTGAAGAGGAAGTTGGATGACAGAGACCAAAAGATCGTCAAGGTTCCAGAAAGAGTGGTGAAACCAAATCCAGCGCCTGGATTGTCTAGCAAAGTTAACCAAAGAACCGCTCCTCAAATACAGAATGGCACTAGATTACCAGCCTCGAAGCCAACTACGAATACTACGCCTGCGGCATCCTCAGCTCCCGCGAAGACGCCTGGAAAAGGATCATACGCTGAAATGCTTGCAAGAGCGAAAGAAGCACAGCAAACAAGGACAACAAATCCGATAGGCACGATCAAACATCAGGCCACAAGTAAAGAGAAAGTTTCGAAGCTTGCAGAACGACGCCGTCAAGAGCAGGAGAAATTGAAATCAGAGAAGGAGAAGAAGACCGACAAAACTGTATCGAACAGCAAGCCCGATCGCAAGAGGGGCGAAAGTCCTATAAAGAAAAATGATCAGAGCAAAGTCCGTCGTGCACCTAGGCCTCCCCTACATGCACCAGCATCAAGTTACAAAGGGACAATGGGTACGGCTTCTAAGAAGCCTCCGCAAGATCGAGTTTCGAAAAAGAGCCGCTATGATGACTACTTAGGTACTGATGAAGAGGACAACAGTGACGTTGACGACTATGGTGATGAAGATGATGGCTATGGATATTCCGATGCGTCATCCGACATGGAGGCCGGTCTAGACGACATCGACATGGAAGAGAGGCAAGCTCTCAGAGCTGCTAAAGAAGATGATGCCAAAGAAATGGCGATGGAGAATCAACTCAAACGAGAGAAGGAAGAACGCAAACGGAGGCTGGAGGCAATGGCAAGGAAGGGCAGGTGACGCATCACGGTTCTCTTTTCAATCGCATGGACGCGGAGCTGGAACAGACAAGTCTACTGGACTTCAGTATTTGGCTATGGAACTGGCCGCTCGGGCTTGGAAGAACACATGAATTTTGTCTGTTGTTAGCACTGGCGCTGGAGGAGGTATTACGATTGCATACTAGATCAGCAACATTGGATAAGAATTCATCTTGAAGCAATTAATGCAAGAGAAAGCGGCTCGTAGCATGTTAATTGTAAATATATTTGCGGAAGAACTGAACGTCGAAAACCAAAGGACACGTTTGGTAACAGTATTGGTTCTGGTGTTCTTCGGCAACCACAAAGCCTACCAGATAGCACAGATGAGGGAGCAGGTTCCGGCAGATACAGAAGTAGTAGATTAATTTCCTACTTAGTAGTGCTCTGCAATGCTCGGATGGCTTCATGTGGATGAGAGAGTTCATGTCCAACCGACTTGTCAAATATCAGCTCCAGGCTCCCCTCGCTCTGGACGACCTTTGGCGCTTCCATGTGTATGAATCGAGCACTTTGTCTATGCATCGGCTTCGCAATCTTCGATCTCACTATCTGGAAGAACATGTGTAGCACACAATGACATGTTGGTACTCACCAGAAGTCTAGTGGGTTCACATTGAGTTCTTTATTAGCAGTCATGCAGGAATTCGCTCTAGTAGTACATGTACCAGAGGTGCGTCGCAAACATTTTCGGAGGTTCGTTGGCGTGCCAAACGCTTGACCTCTTCATCCAGAGGGCTTCAAGCTTACTTGCAGGAATCACGCAGTCTGATGTCTTCTTAATGTAGAATCTTGTCATACTCGCAGTCGCGACCACTGGACCGAATAAAGGGCCGAGTCAATGCTCTTCAAGCCGTCCGCGCGAATCACCGCTCGCCTTGCTCAGGTGGACGTGACTGCATATTACGGCAAGAATTCAGCTTTGCTGGACACGATGATGGTGGAAGAGAGTTGTCTCTATAGCCGTGATAACGATCACAGCCAATCTTCGTATTCTTCAGCACTTAGATACCAAGATTTTGGTGACCGGAGTTGACTCCTCCTGCAATGCACCTCAACAGCTCAATCTCCTCAACATTTCAGGGTAAGCCGACTTGATTGTACCTTTGACAGAGGCAGGACACGCCTGACAGCACGGCCACACACTCGATCTTGCCAACGGAGGAACAACGCCGCTGACAGAGGCGGCTGAGAGCGTTGCAGCTTAGGGGCCCTCTTTAGGTATTTACCCCGGCATAAGGCGTTGCAAGGGAGCCTCACATGCAGAAGGCATACGGACTCGACAGGGTATCCTTCGACTACATCCTATCATTTCCGATGCGCTAACTTCCTGTGGTTTCACCGCTGAGGCAAGCTGACGGTCCTTGCATAACTAAACGTACAATGTACTTCATGCAGACCCTGGAGACGCACTTCTCGAGGTATCGACCCACCGGGTCAAGATATCACCTGATGTTCCTCTCGATCGCGGATAAGTGATTGGTGAGGCATCGGAATTCGGGGTCCTGATGGGGAAATATACACAACGATGCACGCATTCGCCATACACTTTACGGCCTCGGTATGTTCACACCCAGCACCTGAGGCAAAAGAAGATTGCTCATGCGAAGACCCTGTTCATCCGTGTGAAGCAGAAGGTACGGCTGCTCGAGCCCAGACTGCACTCGAATGGATCGGATACAACCCCATAGACCTTTAGGGATAATGCACTGGGACGATCACTGCTCTGGCTGCAAGATCCTTTTTCTCGGCCACCATTGATTCAATCTTATTTTGGATCAATATCGAGCAGCTCGGTGACTCCAGGGTAAGCGTCGAGTAGCAGATGGCAAGACCAGCGGCATGTCCGTGTGCACTCCGAACGCGGCGGAGGTCTCGAGAGCTGTCTGTCAGGATCTAGATCAGGATGTCACTGAGCAGGCCAGAACGCCTGATGTCGATCCCTTCCATAACCCAACGCGAACTACGAGCCTACATGAATCAAGGTCGCGCATTCACATTTTCACACAGGTGTTGTAGCTTTCACCTCTAGCGATCCCTGCAGGTCACTTGAAAGGGTGCCGCCCTGGTCCGTAGCCAGTGCATCAGTGGCTGAAAGTCACTGCGAGTAAGCTTGCGCCAACTACCACTAGTTCTGAGTCCTTTGATGGCCAGCGACAACCTACGAGAATACCTAGTCTGGCAAGCCGAGCTTTTGTCACCTGAACAACGATGGTGTTGCTGAGGCCGACCAAGCATGCCAATCGTTCGTGCTGTCAAGTGGCAGATAGAAGCAAGGACAGCCCTTGCATCTCCACCCACGAAGATGTCTCGCCACAAGCGAAGTGAAGCTCGAGGTCAAGATACCTTCTCTATCTCATCACCACCTGTCATCCCCACAGCTCGCGTGCGCGCGGGCTTCTCATCCGTCCAGACATTCTCCCTGAAAGCTGTGTAGCAACTGTGTGGGGAAAGTCAGTCAAGCCTATCATCCGTCCAGCATTCCTGTCCGTCTCGATATCGAAACCCTTGCATCTGACGCTCACAACCTGTATCTGTCTCCTGCGCTCGGTGATCCTTCGAGGGTCAATGCAGCATGCAAGCCACCGCCAAACCCTGCAGGCGTGACCCTCATAGCGCGCGTCGGCTATTTTATCCAGCCTCAAGTCTCCGCGCAACCTGGCGTGACAGAACGGCGCAGAAACCATGACCGTCGCCCGTGACGGTCTGGTACGTACACACCGGCCGTAAATTACATCTTGATTTCCTCGACGCCACATGGTGACCGACGCCCTCCCCTTTCGAACCTCCAACACCTCCGGCGATGCTGCTGCGACGACGAGACGACTCACCCGCCGGATTGAGTCCAGACTTGCTAGTGTGGATTTTTCTGCCCTGTTGGAGAGGGATCGGCTATTGATCTGCGTCGGATCAACAGGTTCGTCCTGACGGTCCTTCTGGTTGGTGCGGGGCTTTGTCTCCGGCTGTGGCACGACCCGTGTTCGCGAGAGTGCGAGCGAATGCTGCTACCGCTGCAGTGTGCTATTCGTGCGGACCACAGGGTGCTGGCAGACACGAACCTTCTCGTAATGTAACCTGCATGAACTTGTGGTTGTCTACTATTGAGAAGTGGCGATACACGGCACGGATGGGTGGAAGTGTGGTTCATCTTTGGTCTCTGGTCGTAGCGTGGTCCGCCACAAGGAGGGAAAAGGGTTGAATGTCAAAACGTTCATAGGTTTTCGGGAGTTTCTTCCTTGCGCTCTCTGCGCGGTGAGGTAGTATCTAGTATAGTTCGGCCGTCAAAATGTCATCTTCTCGCAAGAGGCCTGGGCATGCAGCTTGTCACTCAGGTCATACCACTGACGGTTTTCCCGCATGTTTGCCATTTTGGGTATCCGTAGACGTGTCATAGACTACCCCTCCTTGGGTATGTGATGCCCTCGGTCGCGGCGTCGTCGCAGAACCAACTAACCTTCTCGCTCGCACCCTCGTTGACCAGGCCACAAGGCAAGCTCCTCCCCTCCTCGGTCTCCAAGATCTTTTTCAGGATCTCCTTCTTCCCACCGCCCGTGGCGACGAACGCGATCTTGGTCGCGTGCAGCACAACCGGCAGCGTCAGCGTGATCCGTCTCGGCGGCGGCTTCGGTGAGTCCTCGATGGCGGCAACCCACGCGTCGCTTTCCCTCAGTAGCGTGTGGCCTGGGAATAAACTGCACGTGTGCCCGTCCGGTCCGCACCCGAGCAGGATGAGGTCGAACTGCGGCAGCTTGACGCTGTCTTTGCTCGCGAAGCTCGACATGATGCTCTCCTGGTAGCGGTCGGCGATCTCCTGCGTGTTGTCCATCACCGACACATCGATGGGAAAAACCTGAGGCGCGCCGAGCGCCGCCGGGATCTTATCCAGTAGGTCCTTCTTCAGTAAGCCGTAGTTGCTATCATCGTGGTCAAGTGGCACGGCGCGCTCGTCCGCGAAGAAGATCTCCCATTTGGAAAAGTCGGGGGTGTCGTCGGCGGAGGTCGCGTCGGCGAGCAGGGCTTTGGACAGTGTCGCCGGGAGAGAACCCCCCGACACGGCGATCTTGAATTTGTTGTGGCGCTGCAGCGCGTGGTTCTGAGAGCTGAGTACGTAGGTTCGTAGGTGGGCTGCGACCGTGTCGCTGTTGGGGTAGGAGAAGAGATTGGGTTGTTTGGTCATCTTGTATGAGGGTGGGCGATGCTCACTGTGATGGTCAGAATGAATCGCGGAGATTCAACAGATTGCTTGATTTCGGTCGACGATGGCGGAAGATTTGCAAGGCGATGGTCGACGTAGCCTACGAGGGTGGTTGACTTCCGTGATTGCCCTGGATAGACTGCGTGCAGGTCGTTGAGGAGGGGCACCGTTGGCAAGCAGAGATAACGAGTAGCAAGCAATGGTAGCAGCAGCAGTTAGTGAGTGGTGGGGCCTTAAGAAATTGCCGTGTTTAGCCTCAAAGGAACTTTCGGGACATGACGTGGTTGAGTCCGGCATCCCGGTGTTCTTCCGCCATTCGACTGGCTGAAGACGGCGCCTGGGTGCCGGAGCCTTTCCAGGCTTATCCGTACAAGCTCTGACTGTTATCAGGGCGGTGTCTTCGGGTCTCAGATGGACAGCCTTGGACTGCAGTACTGCCAGTGCATATTTGTGCGCAAACTTGTGGTCCACAGCAATGTTCTTGTGCGTGTGTCTTTCTTTATCCATGACGTCGGTAGCTCTCCACAGGTGCGCCTTGGATCTGATATCCGAAACTTTAGCTAACCAACGCCCTCTCACACCACCCCTTGATTTGTCACATCAGCGCCGAATCTCGTCCGAAGAAGCGAACATGCCAATGGACATGGTCAGCCTTCGTCATCGGTGTCAGAAAGAGAGAGTTGAGTCAAGGAAACATGTTGTTGGGCGAGGGTAAAGGGAGAAGGACGATTCAGGGTACAAACAACAAATGTGTCCTGCAAGCTTGTACAGAGCAAGCACCAAGACGTCAACTCTGTCGTCAGCTGACCGACTGGACTGCTTGAGCGAAGCCCAGGCTTGGGCCAAGTCCACAGTACAAAGGACTTTGAGTCGTACTCTCCTTGCTGCCCGAGGTTAGGCTGGAACGAAGAAAGACCCTGATAACCTATGGCTGTGCAAACAATTGATCGACATTCTAGACTGCTTCTCGAAGGAGCTTGTGTACAACGTGCCCACAACACGTGCATGCATACCCAATGCCATTGCCAATGATCGACTATGGTTGCATCCTTGGCCTGTATGCTAACAGCCTCGATCCAAGCTTTCCAATAGGCTCAGGTCGATATCTCAGAAGACATTGCCCAAGCGACAAGATCATCTGACCATTGTCACCTCACGCAGAGCGGTAAAATTCTTGTCAAGTCGAACCTAAAACAACGACAATGTGTGTGCCGTACTGCCGAGATTCGAATTGCAGGCCGCGGTCCAATGGGGAAAAGAAGAAGTTTCAGACAGGTGTATGCGCTGGAGATCGAGTTTTTTTTTTTTTTTGCAAGGCCGATACCTTGTACAGACTACGATTCGTAACAAGTGCGCAATCTAATTAGAGGAAATGCTTATCCTCTCAGTGCGCCGGTTCCCTATTGGACGCGATGCTTTACCGCCGGCACGTTCCAGTAGTCGTACACATGTTCTTTGCTGGTCGCGTCCGCCGAGGGTTGTGCCATGTTTTTCCCGCCAGAAGCATCGGCCGAACATGTGGTACGCGGTGGCAAACACAGCACACGTTGAGGCCTAATTTTGCTCCCGACTTTAGCCTGCCAGTTTAGAGCTGGGGCGTGGCATCTACGCGTGCTCAACACACTTCAGGTGTGGGCTAGGTAGTAATTCATGTGTAACAGGTTGCCACGGCAAGTCTTGGTCTCTCATCATCGCACGCTTGGTATGCATGTCACCTCGCGGGCGACACGGCGGTGCTTATCGACATTGAGACAGAATGCGTTCCGTCGAGACGTCGACAGCGCTTCCAGCGGAGAGCAGCCAATTTTAAGCAGGGGAAGTCGTGCGTGGTACCAATGGCGATGTCAATATCGATGCCGATGAGAACAGACAATTCGGTCTCGTATTGCTTGGTATCGCACGCGACGTCACGGTAAGAAAGGGAAAGGATGTACAAAAGACTGTTTCAAGAGGACACGGGCAGGTGGGAGCAGCCAATGGTTGAGCGGATCATCGGGCATCGGTATCGAGGTCTGGCTGGCGGGATCTCGATGCAAGGGTGAGCGAAAGTTCGCGCGCATGCAATTCTTGTTTTGCAGCTGTCGCCTGGGTGTGGGGACCGTCCTTCCCTTCGACCTCCGACCTGTCCGCGGGGCCCTCGAGCATGCGCTGCAGTGCCCGTGGTTCGCGGGCAGCCTAGGCAGTGGGCAGCCCTGGCGTGCAGCACTGTGGGCGCGCCCATCGTCGATGTGGCGCGCCCCCTGGCCCTTACTCACTTTGACACAAGATCGGGTTTCTTGTCCTGGATCGCTGTCGGCGCCCAGCAAAACTTATCACGGCTCCTAGGCCAAGTCTGCGTCGTTCGCGTCCCCATGGCATGCAGTCGCCAGACGCTGTCTCGCTGCCACGATCGAGACCATTGGTCGCTTGGGCTGCGTCTGCTACTGTGGTCATGCTGTACGCAAGCACCGATGTGGCTCCTCTTATGCCTTGACATCCATTCCTCTCCGTCCCGTCATCTACAAAACTCCCTCGGCCTGCCAGATCTTGATTTGCGGCTCTGCCAAACCCTTCTCACACCACCCCATCCCCCATATCAGCCACAGGTTACTATTCTTACCGTTCTGTCTCCTCTTCCACAGGACATATGCTTGGACAAGAACGACCTCACCACCGCACGAACTCGTCGTCACGGGGATACGTCAACATGAGCCCATCATTCCTCCAGCTCCAAACACAGGCCGGGCATGGCAGTAAGCCTGTACCCATCAGTCCTGCAGCACCCAAGAAGAACAAGAGCGACGACAGTATCACCACCTTGTCGTCGAGCAGCAGCCTCTCCTCGCCCAAGTCCAGTCTGGACATTGTACGCTGCTCACGATGTCAACGGTCACTGAGCATTGACACCTCGATGCCTGCCACGACTCAAGGGGCCGTGCGCTTTGGACTGAACTCATACTACTGCGCCCGATGCGCCAACGTCGTTGGCTTTATCAAATGAAGGACACGGACCATCATGAATTATGAACATTTTTGAACATCTTAGCGGTTGACAATATACCACACAAATCCACAGCGAGAACAATACTATCTTGCAGATGGCCCGCCAGAGGGACAATATGGTTCCATCAGCCCCCACCAGGACCCAGATAACACAGTGGCCAGGCGGGCATGTGGCTAGCCAAGGCTGCACTGTCATCTTAAAGGCATACACTGTATGCACAGAGTCACCGCATCGGCGATGGCGGGCAGCATACCAGCAGGAGGAGAGCAGCTGGGGCAAACGGGAAGGATGCCCTGGATGGCATAGTATCTTGTAAATGAAGACATTCCATATGGAGTCGAAGCGATGAAGCGTTGGCGTCAATGAAGGAGGGCTTAGTTACGAATATTTGACAGCTTAATGATCAACTTGTTGAACAACTTCAGAATTCTATTTCTGTCCTGCCACCATCTACCTGGGGCCAGGGCCAACGTGTTTCTGACCGGCTTTCTGGGCAATCTCCCCCGCGGATACTGCCAGTCACGCGTGTTCCTCTGGGCAGCTACGCTCCGGCAGCTGATGGACCCGACTGCGACTGGGCCGCCGAAGTCTGGGATGATATCGAGTCAGCATCGAAATTGAGAATTCCCATCGACGCCCAGTCAGTGGGGTCGGAGCACACGTGCCTGGATGATGTGCGTCGATCTCGATTGCATTGCCGTTTGCGTGTCCACTGGTGCGCACTAAGCCCTGGAGACGGACAGAGATGCCGAGCCCAGGCTGATCGATCGCGGATATGGGCACTTTTAACTTCTGCTTCAGAAGCTGATGCCCACGTGATTGGGACTTGGAGACGCGGGCAGCAAACAGATCGTCAGATCGCAGTCCAGCCGCCCTCCAGTGGGATTGCGAGGAGCGACGCTGCGGAGAGGGAGATCGGGGATTCATGTCGACGCCCGGCTCCGCATCTGCTCAGTGGGAGCGCTCTTCGTTGGTTGTGCCAACACCACCCACCCCTCTCCGGTGCTTGTCCGCAGACGCACGACGCATGTCTGCCAACGAAACTCATACACAATCTCGGTCCCCTGTCATGTGACATGGCGCCGTCCTCCTGATGGCTTGCATTAATCCGAGTCACGGCTGAGCGGAACCGAAAGTCCAAGCAGAGCAAAACTGGACTACGGACCCACGCCTGTTGGACACACCTCAGCCAGGAGGGAGGCAGGAATGACTCAGCAACTCCTGAAGCGCTCGCACGGTTTGCCCTTCCAGAAAACGTTTGCATTCTGACGCAGTCTTCGCAATAGACAACAGCCGGTGCTACACAGAGTGAGGTGCTGCTGGACTCAGATACGATGACCGGCGCTTCAGCCGGCAGCCTCTGCAGCTCTACTGCACGCTGTCCATTCAACAACTCCTCCTGGCGCACAATTCGGGGTCAGCACAAGCCACAGCAACGCCCTTGGCGACTGTGTCGTCCGCCAAATTCCAGGCCGAACGGTGGGTACTTTGTGCCCGACTATGCTCTCCCTCCGTTGCTGGCTGTATTGTATAGGTAGCTTCAATCTGCCCATGGGGTGCACCGATCCAGCTGGACCGACTGCTTGTGTTCCCAGCGTGTCGCCTCCTTCCTGATCTGCCGTCCGCAACTCACTATCGGTCACATCTTGAGCGGAAGCTGATCTCAGTAGGTGATCAAGGCTGGGTCCTGGTCGAGCCAGTATGAGTATTCTGCTCCTCTTGTCGACCCACGTGTCAATATGATAGATCACATTTCAGAAGGGATCCAGAGGGAGGGAGAGGAAGATAGACCAAGAGAGAAGACGCAGACCGGGTGAGCTTGCCTCGAAAGGGATTTGCATTCAGTGCTTGCGCAAGTCCCAGACGCCCCCCAATGCTTCAGCCAATGCCCATCCACATGCCCGGGTCGCTCGGCTTCATTTATTCTCGCGCACAGGAACTGTACTTCCACGAGTCATGGAAATTCTAAACTTAAGGCCGAACTGGACCTGTTGCCTCCACCTGTACTGGACAATCGTTTGCGACGCTGGCCGCGTTGAGTTTTTCCACGACCTCCATTGATCAAGGACGCTCCGTCCAAGAATGACTTGTTACTTGGACACATCCACCGCAACCAAAGACCTGTCAGTCACCAGTCAAGTGCAACTCGGGGGTCCTGTTGGTGATACCAACGGTTCATGCGTCTGAGCGGACAAGTGACTGAGTAACGCGAATGCCAATAGTCAACTCTTTTGTGCTTTATAATATCATCCGTTGAGGACCCCTCTTTCTTGCCAAAGCGGCACATCCCTCGTGCATGTCTTAGCCAAAGCTCTGCGACATCATGTCTAACTTGCTGGGCACATCCTGGCAGTGCCACTCAGGACGTGCAGAGTGCGCTGCAGGAGCCTACCACCGTCTCTCGCAATCGAGTCCCTGGGCTGAGTTACGCACGACTGTGCTAGAGCCTTTACAGCCAACAAACCAGAGCGAACAAGAGACGGACAAGTGACATGTCATCTTTTGTATTGGTACTTCCATGTGCTCTGCATGCTATACCAGCCAGCAAACTTTGTTCTGCGATTCGTTGTCATTTCCGGAGTGGTCGATATTCTTTGCGTCGTTTCACAACAGCCGTAGATGGCAAACGAGATCGAGTCACACTGATATCGGTGGCTTGAACATTCTCGGGATACCGATAATTTTGTTTCTCAACAGTCTCAAGTCGAGCGCCTGGAGTTTTGGCAATGAGAGTGCTTGCGTGGGCCTCAATTCATTTGCTCGCGGAATTGTCATTGTAGAATCATAAATCGTGCGCAGGTCCGGTCAGCACAGCCCACATTGGTCCTGTCCTTTCGTTGGCCAAACATGAACGCCAAAGCCGCACCTTGTCTGCAGAGATTTGAATCTGGATGTCGACAGTAACGGCCGGCTTTCACCACTACCATGAACTAAGTTAGTCCTCCCGAATCCGCGCACGCAACATTGGGTTTGCGATAGATGCCACCCTATTGTTTATCAATATTCGAGTACTCTTGCTCTTTCGACCAGGATCAGCATCCGAGCTGGCGACCCATGTAACAGCCATGGCGTTTTGGCTGGGTCGGCCTACCAATACTGTTCGAGATAAATAGTCGAACGACCTGCTGTGATACTCCCGCGCACATCGACGACTCAGATCACTTTACCAAAGTCTGCGTCTCTCTTGGGACGGCAAATCATGTCTTCAACAGATCAACGGTCCAGCCGCCGAGGCAGTGCCGCGAAAGAACACGCAAATGAGTTCGTTCTGCTGGTTTCTCCCGTTTGCGACTCCCGTACAGCCAAGCGGCGCCCAAACTGACACTCTTCAGCTACCACCAAATGTCGATTGGCAGGAATTGAAAGACTGTGTCCGTGCATCGGGAGCTCCGCACGTCCGCTCAGCCTACATCAACAACAACCAGACCGACGGTATTCGATTGGGACAATGCACTATCATAGGAAAAGAGGATGCCTACCGTAGTTTCGGTGAGTTCGTTGGCAAGCTCGATGTCATCGTCTGATCTTTTCCTTAGACACATTTGCTGCAGAAGGGTTAGCTGGTACGTCCGTCATGGTTATGCTCGTGTCAAGGCAGGCGGACGGGAAGACCTCCACCATCAGGGGCCCGGCTACGAGTCCACGCAGCAGGGGATCAATACCTCTTCATCGATCGAACGTCAGGCGCATCATTCCCAGCCCAGTCGTACTCCCGAGGTAGGTTCTTACCTTGCCGATGTCTGGCCATACACTCACTCTCCAAGGTCAAGTCCCATGTGCGTATCCGGTCCACGTGATTACCATACAGCGGCTCTTGTCTCCCAGCCTGCGCCACTCCCCATCAATCAGTGTCCAGCAACGATAACGAGACAGCCAATTTCTGCAACACGATACAACTTGGATCAACGTGGTAATGCCGAAGTGGTCCGGGACGAGGCTCCGAGTAGACTCTCGACCCCTAAGGGCGATGCAGTAAACAGAAAGACAAACACCCTCTCCATCTGGGTGCAAGGTGACATCAAAGCTCGTGACGTTGACAAAAGCCTACTCAGACCACTCAACCTGACTGCCTCATGTCAGAGCACCGACCGGTCTACCGTCAAAGCCAGATTCTCCACCACGAGCGCTGCAGAACATGCCTACCAGCTTCTCAATGGCAAGACCTGGCAGGGACGAAGCGTTCGTGTGCGCTACGATCAGGAAATTGACAGTCACGTCTCAACCAGCGTGTACAAACCCCGCTCAGCACCCTTTCCACGCCCCCAAGCGCCTGAGTTCGTACCTAAGAAACCCTCCAGATCGACCGATGGACCATTGGTCGTGGACGGATCCCGGTTTAGTTCAAGGAGGGCGCGAGCCGCTCCTGACAGTGATGAAGAGGACAATTGAGTTGGCCGACGGCTAAAGATAGTAAGCGGCGTCATGCAGAGTCAAGGTAAGCTTTGTGATGGAGTAGTACAAGGCGTGTTACTGATGCTGGCAAGGTCTTGGTATCTATATGTATCACTTTGTACCAGGTGAGAAGATATGCCCGTTGGCGTGACGGAATTCATGTCTACAAGAGCTGTGTCGATAGGCGTCAGTGGATGGCGGGAGTTTGCCTTTACCGCACAGCTTACGCAGAATGCTCCCAAGTGGAATGGAGAGGTGTGAAGGAAGGACTACGAGGGAGAAAGGCCAGGAAATAGCAGATGCACTGTCGTCCACACAAACTTTGCACTCTGCATGAACCACGCTTGTCAGACGTGTGCCTGGGCCCCCCATTGCCTGTCGTCCGGGGCTCGATAGCTCTATTCCACTGTACCAACGAAAGCTTCGACCGGAAGTTGGTTCCTGTTCCTACCGCAGAGGAGATGAAGCGGCAACCCGGGCGCTCAATAATTCTTACCGCGGGTCCGTCGCTGGATTAGGCGACGTACAGGCCCGCTAAGCACTTGCGGAATGCGCGGGCGACGATCCCTGTAGCGGCGCCCAAATCGCTGTCGTCCCGCCCGCCAAGTGATGTCAATCGCCCATCTTGATTTTGCCATGTCGACCAAATCGCATTGTCTCTCCAACACCCCGGAAATTCCACCTTGCCAGTAATGTGCCATGGCCGAAGCCGAGTCTGATGCACGCGACTACGTGCTGGCCATCGAGAACAACCCGTCTGAGGCCGTCCAGATTGCAAGACAGACCGCTCAAAGTTGGTGCTCCCCCCACACCCACACCCCTCTCGGCCTTAGCTGTCTCGCTACGGCTTGCGCTGAATCCAGGGCCCAGACAACTGCTGACTGGACTCCCATCATGCAGACCTCGAATCAAAGTCCACCACCCTCATCGCCGTGGTCCAGTCGTTGGGCGAATACATCAACGACTCCAACCCTGCCATCCGTGCCCGAGCAATCTCCTACCTTGTCGCCGTCATCTCGGCACTCCCTCCAAAGTTCCTCACACGCCAGCAAATTCAAGTTCTCTCTGAGTTTCTCGGCGATCGCATCCAAGATGGCAGCGCCGTCGAGGGTCTCACTCGGCTCGCCGAGTTGGATCGACTCACGGACGAGATGGCGCAGGGAATGCTGAGGCGGATATGTGAAGTCTTTGGCGGAGAGTTGCAACAGAAACCTCAGCGCGAGAGATGGCCCGTCTACGGATTAGTGAATACTCTTATGGAGAGGAAGAGAAAGGGAATCAGGTCCATGGGAAGCGAGAGTCTTACTGGCATTACAACCCTGGTTGGCGGAGAGAAGGACCCGAGGAACCTGATGCTCATCTTTTCCATGCTCAGAGTTATCATGGTCGAATGGGACATTGCCGGTCATGAAGAGAAACTCTTCGACTCTGTGTACGCCTACTTTCCAATCACATTCCGACCGCCTCCAAACGACCCCTACGGCATCACAGCACAAGATCTGAAGGATAGGTTGAAGATGTGTCTAGCTAGTAACGGGAAGTTGGCAGTGCACACGTTCCCAAACTTGCTGGAAAGGCTTGACGCTACAAGCGAGACGGTCAAGAAAGATGTTCTACAGGCTTTAGCTGCGTGTGCGTTGGACTATGACCCTTCTGTGATCTCACAGTACTCGATCACATTATGGGACGCAGTCAAGTACGAGGTCCTCCAGGCACAGGAGCCATTCTTGGCGGATGAAGCTTTGATCGTGCTGAAGAACGCAGCAGTCTGCTTGTCAAAATCGAAGAACGAGAATCACGGCCCCACATCAAATCCGCTTGTACAGTATCTTAAGCCGGTCAACAAGGAGACTTTGGAGCATCTGTCAGAGCCAGCATCGAGACAAGCTAAGGCATCAGGAGATATTCTCAAGGCAGTCGCTTCCGCATCAATACCAAGTTTTGAAGTCGTCATGCAGGGAGTCGGTCCGACATTGCTGAAACTGCATCAGAATGCGGATGGCATCTTATCACAGAGGGCGGTCCTTGAAGTTACAAACAAATTGTTCGAATCTGCGATTGAGGTCTACGGCTCTTGGACTACGACCAGTGCCAGAAATCCTGATGGCAAGGAGAATCTACTCGAAGAATTCAAAGACAAGCTTGTTGCCATATATAGTCAAGCTTTGATGGGTACAGTCAAGGAAGAAGTGTCTTTCAGACTGACAGCTGCGAAGGGATTGCTTCTGCTTTCGCAAATGAAAAGTCTGCTTCAAGACAATGAGATTGGACTCTTCGTGCAGTATTTTGATGAGGTCGTACTGACCGAAGAGTCGTACGGTAGAGACGAGCTCAAAAAGACTGCTATGAGTGCGCTCGCAGAAATATCAAAATCTAAACCCCGACTGATCACGGATATAACCTTTCCAGCGTTCATGGCCCGTCTGCCGGATGACGAAGAGCATGCCGGCCAGATGAGAGATTATCACTCAGTATTGGAAGGCCTAGCTGAGATCAGTATGGGCAAAGAATTGCTTGAAACATTGATGAGACGACTACTCAACAAGTTGGACATTCTACTTCAATCAGGTGAAAGGAAAGAATACCCCTACACATGCGCGGTTCTTTCGACAATATTCTATGTCCTAGAAAGAGCCGCTAAAGTCAAAACGGTATCGCTTGACACTTACTATGATCGAGTGGTTGTTGGGATCTCTCGAAAGGCAGCTGAAAATCCTTCAAGTCCTTTATCTCAGGACAGAGTTCTCGACCTTCTTGGTCGGATCATGAATTTGATCATACGGAATGCCGCACCACTACGTCTTAGTATGACTGCCGAGAACGTCTATAAGCTTTTCCGAGATCCATCGTCTTTGCAGATGGAAGTTGGACAGGTCGTTCACATTGATCCACCCAAAACAGCTTTGATATCAACGTGGCTTCTTGCTGCGATACCTAGAGAAATCACGCTTGGGATTCTAGGTGTCACCCTCACTCCAGGCACCATTGAGGTCGTGCAAGAATATGCAAGCAAATGTCAGGATCCAGCTGTACAATTCAGCTGTCTCCGTCAAGTCAGTCTCTACTTGAATAAACACCTGCCTACGCCTGATCTTCCGCTGGCGAACGACATTGTCGAAGCCTCTGTCCAACAATTGACCACAAACAAAGATCCACAAGTTGTCGATTTCCATGTACGCTTAATTTTTAGCACCATCAAAGCGTTGGTCCTCAGACTCGCACCCAATACAAAGTATTACCTATCGGATCTTGTATCGCTGCTAGATTCTTCAAAGTACAGTCCAGAGATTTCTCATCTAGCTGCAATTGGCTTCAGCACAATACTAGCATCCGACGATGTCCTTTCGAAAACGAATTTTGCGCAGATCAGACTCCTTACACCACAAAGAGTGTTCCAGACACTCGTACCCCTAATCTCAACCAAGTTCAAAGAAGCACAATCACCAATAGATAAAGAGAATTACCTCATCGCTCTATCAGGCATTCTTGGAACAGTCCCAAGTGAGATCGTTATGCCAGAGCTTCCAACTCTACTTCCACTTCTGCTTCAGTCTCTGGACATTTCAGATCAGACTGTCAAGGTAGCGACACTTGAGACACTTGCCGTCATTATCACATCGAATCCTTCGGCCCTCGAAGAGTCAGGACACATCCCTGCACTAATGAAACGACTATTGAACACAGCTTCGTTACCAAAGAAGACGGTTACGAACAAAGGCACCTCTGCTACCGTTGTCAACGCTCCACACGTACGCCGTCTAGCTGCAAAGTGCTTGACATTGATGCCGAAACACATCACCGCATCAGCCAAGAGCAAGGGCGTGAATCCTTTACTTGCCCAGAAGAGAGAGGTCCTGCAAGGCTTGATGCACATATTGGACGATCCCAGACGAGACGTCAGGAAAGAAGCCGTGGATGCCAGAGCGAGTTGGATCAGAGGCGTTGATGATGTCGACAGTGACGACGAAGACGAGTGATGCTGGCAGACATTCGTGTATTGTGATAAGGAATCATCGGACGGCATGGACAACGGGCATACAGACGGAGTCACAGCATCAACGTAGGTTGCATAGCAAGACATTCGTACTCATCAAGTATGTTGAGCATAGCGAAAACAGAGAATCGTCTGCAGCTCTCCTGTCGCTATACAACGTAGAATGAAGCCAACATGCATGTCCTCTAAGCCGTCTACTCCAATGGGACTTCTACCCATCTAAATCCTTCTGCTCCTTCTGCCATTCCAGATCTAAAGTTCATCACCGCTCGTCAAGACAGGACTCCACCCCTTGTCTCCATCCTCTGAACACTCATGCTAATACCCCCTCCCAAAGCGCACCGAATTCAACACCTCCTCTCCGCGCTCCCACCGCCCCAGATTCTCAAACAAGACGTCATATCCCCGGCCGACATACTCACTCCCAACGCCACTGGTATGCGGGGTGACGATGCAATTGTCCAGATCCCACAACTCGCTCTTCGGATCGAGAGGTTCAGGGTCCGTGACATCGACAGCCGCACCGCGGAGGACGCGGCGCTTGAGCGCGTCGGCGAGCGCAGCCTGGTCGAGCACGGCGCCGCGCGAGATGTTGATGAGGAACGCGCCGGCAGGCGCCTCGCCGGGAGCGTCGTAGTGCGGCGACGGCGCGTGCGGGCTGGTCCGCTGGAGGAGGGCGAATTCGGTGGCGCCCAGCGCGTGGCGGGTCGCCGGGGTGAGCGGGACGGCGACCACGAGCGCGTGCAGCCCCGAGGCCAGGAAGGCGTGCAGGTCGGCGGTCGCGGTCCCGCTGAACCAGCGGGCGGGATACTCGCCGGCGGGGTCGCCCGTGCCGGGCACGCAGTAGTTCCGGTCGCGGCGGGAGGCGGGCGTGTCGCGGGGGGAGGACGTGTAGGCGTGCACGACGGCGCCCAGCGCGGTTGTGATGCGGCCCACGTGTCGTCCGATGCTGCCGTAGCCGTAGATCCCGATCGTTTTGCCCACCCAGTCGCCGATGCTGGACTGGAAGGGCTGCTTGGGGCCCCAGTGGTGCTGGCGTTGCCAGCTGAGTTGCGTGGGCAGTCGTTTGGTGAGGGAGAGGAGTGTCATCACCGTGTGTTCGGCGATCGGGGGGGCGGCAATGCCCGTGCTCGTCGACATGGTG
>JAOSBN010011454.1:0-18336 GCA_027563595.1 Erythroxylum suave | reverse complement strand
CATGAATAGCATGCATTAATGGAAGTTATGGGAAGTTAATGACCATAAATAGCATGCATTAATGGAAGCCAACAACAATTATTTCTAATCCATTCCATGCAAGATTTTTTACCATGATCATATCACAATACAATCCTGAAACACTATCTCATATCTTGAATCACCATTCAAGACCATTTTACTCATCCTTCAGATCTCCTATATATGTGACCCAATATACACTCGAATATGTTAGCTACTTGAATTAACACTTAATTCAAATAAGTCAAGAGTGGTATCTAGCAACATGTCATAACCCCGAATTGACTGAAAAGTCAATGGTTTGACTATAAACCTTTCATATGCAATGTTTCAATGAAATTTGTCCTTTCACCATCTACACCACTCTTAGTTCAAAGTACGATCAAAGTGTTAACTCCCATTAGACTGACTACATCACGTCTAGTCCCCTACAAGAGGCCATAGGTATCATCTCCTTCTATTAGGAGTGGTGACTCCTTTATTGGCCACTTAATTACCTCTGAATACCTCAAGCGATACCCAATCACAACCCTATGAGTAACCCCTAAAAGGCACCAAAATGAAGTCAAAGCATAGGATCAGTATTCGAGATATACTTGAGCACCTTAAGTCAAAGGATACTTGCACCATTGCTATGATGAGACTATCATTGACTCTAGAATAGAATATCCATATGATTGTCTCATAGTAGGTCAATTCAATGTACTTACTACCCTTAGTAAGCATCCATATGTTAACTCTAAACAACTCATGTCTACAGCTTATGTATAAGACCCCAATTTACACCATAATTAGAATGTTACATGCTCATGAAAGTATATGTGATAGGTGTTATAATTATGATATGATTGTAACTTACATATCCCTTGAATTTTGGTTTAATGGATCATACTTAGTGAGTTGGAATTAACAAATACAATTAGAGAATTGAGGTATTAAAATGGACAGTTGGATTAGGAAAATTGTCAAGTGACAAGACAAGGTGGTACATGAAAATTAGTATGACTAAGCCTATACTTTGAATGACATTTAGCAACATTGGTAGAGTGACAAGTTTTTTTGTTACATGTTTTATATTTCATTACATATTAAGTTTTGATATAAACAAGTTCTGATCTATTACAAACTAAGCTCTGATTTGATTCAAAACATATTCTGATATGCTACAAATTAGATTTTTTATCTAAAAGGAATATATCCTATTCTGATATTCAATTCTGATACGTGTACATTCTGTTATGATATTTATAAGTTTTATTATGATGCAAGAATGTCCTATATTGATGAATCATTTTTTTAAACATATTGATTGGATTACTCTGCAATATGAATAATTAAAGATGGATGAGATATGATTTGAATTTATATATGTGAATAGTAGACGACTATTAGAAACAATCACGATTATGCATTATGTTTAGTTATTCTCCAATAAGCTTTATACTTAGCAAGGTGCTTTTGCCTCCATGTAGGTTTTGATAAGAAGATTTACCGACTGGGACAAAGACTACCACAGTGGCAAAAAAGAATGTGTTCTATTTTGGAAGTTATTTTGTTTGAGTTTTTGTGCTGTTTTTGAATTGTATTTAATGTAATGGGACATATCGCATTTTGATGTAAATGGTTTGTAATAACCTTAATAAAGGTTAGCTTTTGAATTTATGGCATGTATTGTGATAATCATAGTGTGTAAGATATGTTTAGTTTATAAAATCATATCTAATGATATGTAATGTATGAATGCTTTAGTTTCTGAAAGTGTTTCGAAATGTTTGGTATGTTTTAGTTATGTTTTGTATGGCATTTTCATATCCTTTTAGGGGGTATGTGGGTGTTACATTGTTTGGTATTTGAGCATGGTTTTGACGATTCTGGTTTAACTAATGCTTAACTATTACTTATACTTGGATATAAGAGTTGTGTTTGGTGTAATGCAGGATGTCCCATATTTTGGTTTTAGATTTGAGTATAGGAAAACCTCATGAAGCCGTTGACGAGGTTACGAAGAGTAATAATCCTGTGCGATCTCGTCCATCTATACTAGGATCATTTGGGGCCAATCAAGGTGAAGCTGAAGTGCCACGTCCTCCACCTCTAGCTTAGAGGGAGGCTTTGGTTAAGCTGTCACATGACATGATGACGTTTTTACATCGTATGACCACACTCAACACTTTGATTGATCATTTATGAAAGTATGAAGTTGAGGCATTTACTGGAACATCTCTAGAGGAGTCTGAAAAAGAGAAATTTTGGTTAGAAAAATTGAAGAGGTTATTAGATGAAATTAATTACCCAACCAAACAGATGGTGCACTGCGTTATCTCCCTTCTTCAAGGAGCAACCTATGAATTATGGAAGTTTTTTCTGAGAAATCCTCAGTTACTGGAGCTTCTAACTTGGGATTTTTTTTCCAAGAGTTTAAAGTCAAGTATGTGTTAGAAGCCTATAGAAAGGAAAGTGGAAGCAGTTTCTAAACTTGAGCAAAGTAACTTGTCTATTACTTAGTATGATAGAGAATTTAATCAACTTAGCAATTATGCACCTGAACTCGTACTTACTGAGGAGTTCCTGTGTCATTAGTTTGAAGATGGTTTAAATGATTTGATCAAAGAGCATCTAGCAGCAATTACTCTCTTGCAACAAGTGAGTTACCATCAGCTGGTACAAGCTACCATGAAGATAGACACGCAAGAGATGGTTAAAAGAGAAAAGGGTCAGCAAAGAGGTTTTATTGGAGGAGGTTAGTCCTCGGGTAAAAGAAGTCGTGAAGATGCTTTTAATACTAAAGAATTTACTCAGAGATATGTAGCTAGGGAAAGGCGACAGGACTTTCCCTTATCGGCTAATTCTAGTAAGGGTTCTTCTATAGGTCGAGGTTTTGGTACTCCAGAGTACCCTTACTGCTCTAAACATCATTAGGGTACTTATCGAAGAGCTATGGGAGAACGTTATCGATGTGGTAGCACTGAGCATTTAATAGCTAATTTTCCTATGAGACAGCCTCAGACATCACAAGCTAGTAGGGAGGTTTCTGATGGATCTATTAGAAATAAAGGAAGTGGTAGAGGTGGTGGAGAATTTGGACAAATTAGACCTATTACTATATCATAAACTATTAATTGAACTGCTATGCCATCTACTACAGCTCAAGCCTATGCTTTGAAAGCTTGTCAGGATCAAGATGCACCTAATTTCATTACGGGTATTGTTTTTCTCCTTCATTCTGAAATGCATGGTTTGATTGATATTAGATACACTCATTCTTATATTTGTGTTGGAGAAATTCTTGATAAAATGATGCTTGTAGATCATTTAGAGTATGATATTCATGTAACTAGTCCTCTGGGTAGTAATGTGTTCATTAATAAGGTTTATAGAATCTATCCTGTTATGATCCAATGAAGTGGTTATGTAGTAGGTTAGATTATATTACCTTTTCATGAATTTGATTCAATTTTAGGTATGGATTGGTTATCCAATCACCAGGAAGTTGTTGACTATAATGCTATAGTTGCGCTTAGGAAACTTGATCAATCTAAAATAGTAATGCATGACATCTATACTGGTTCTCTAGCTAATGTGGTATCTGCTATGTAAGCTCAAAAGTTCCTCAAAAAGGGGTGTGAAGCATATATAGCTTTTATGATTGATTTTGGAAAAGGCAGTGTTAAACTGCAAGATATTCCTATGGCGAGTGAATTTCCAGATGTGTTTCCTAAAGAGCTACTCAGACTCCCTCTTGAAAGGGAAGTAGAGTTGTCTACTGAAGTTATGCCTGGCACTGCTCCCATATCCAGAGCATTGTATAGGATGGCTCTAACTGAATTGAAGGAGTTGAAGGTTCAGTTGCAAGAGCTACTAGATAAAAGGTTCATTTGAACAAGTCTTTCACCCTAGGGAGCACTGGTTTTGTTTGTTACGAAGAAAGATGACACTCTCCAAATGTACATTGATTATACGTAACTGAACAGAATCACTGCGAAGAATAAGTATCTGTTGTTAAGGATAAAAGATCCGTTTGATCAATTGACAGATGCATGAGTATTTTCAAAGAAAGATCTGCAATCAGGATAATATCAACTTTGGGTAAAGGGTGTGGATGTTCCAAAGACTACATTCAGGATCCATTATGGACATTATGAATTCTTGGTAATGCCATTCGGGTTA
This sequence comes from Erythroxylum suave, assembly GCA_027563595.1. NCBI lineage: Eukaryota > Viridiplantae > Streptophyta > Magnoliopsida > Malpighiales > Erythroxylaceae > Erythroxylum > Erythroxylum suave. The sequence goes on along the minus strand of JAOSBN010011454.1, from coordinate 14,148 downwards.
ACTAATGCTCCAGCTACATTAATGGATCTGATGAATATAATGTTTGGGCCCTATTTAGACCAATTTGTGGTGGTGATCACAAATGATCTCCTAGTCTATTCCATGAATAAGCATGATCATGTTGAACTTCTGTAGGTTATGTTACAAATCCTACGGGAAAAGCAGTTGTATGCTAAGATGAGTAAGTGTTATTTCTCACTTTTAGAGGTATCTTTTCTAGGACATGTTATTTCTTAATAGGGGATTAGAGTTCCCAGTAAGATTAAAGAAATTGTTAACTAGAAGCCACCACGGAGTGTGACAGAAGTAAGAAGTTTTCTAGGTTTAACGGGTTACTATCGTCAATTTGTGAAGGGAGATAACATCTCTTTTGAATAAATTGCTATGAAAAGGAGTAAAGTATGAATGGTCTACTAGATGTCAAACTAGTTTTGATCAACTAAAAAGAATGCTTACTGAATCTCCTGTATTGACTCAACCCACTTATGGTAAGGAATATTTTATGTTTAGTTATGCATCTAGAAATGGTTTGGATGTGTTTTTATGTAGTAAGGAAAGCTAGTTGAATATGCCCCTAGGCAACTGAAGCCTCATAACAGAACTACCATAATTATGATCTTGAACTTGCAGTAGTAATGTTTACTTTGAAAATATGGCAGCACTACTTGTATGGTGAAAAGTGTAGAATTTTTACTGATCATTAAAGTTTGAAATACCTACTTACTCAAAAGGAACTTAATATGAGACAATAACATTGGTTGGAACTATTTAAAGATTATGACTATATTGTGGATTACCATTAAGGTAAGGCTAATGTCATGGCTAATGCCTTGATTTGGAAGACTTTTTCAACATTATTAGTGTAGCAAAGTGAAAGGAGACTTGTATCTAATAAGGCTTTAATAGCTAAATTGAAAGCTAGGCCTACTTTGAGGCAAGAAATTTATGATGCTCAGAAAGTTGATGATAAGTTGCAACAACTTATTTTGGCAACTCGGGAAAGAAAAAAGCTAGAATTTTCTACGAAAGGAGATGATGATCTGTATTATAAAGGTTAATTGTGTGTGCCCGCTAATGATGAATTGAAGAGAAAGTTATTACTTGAAGTATCAAGATCTAAAGCGACATTACTAGTAGTTAGGTATGAAACGTGATATAGTGGATTATGTATCTAAATGTTTGACATATTAGTAGGTTAAAGCTAAGCACCAAGTCCCATCCCGTTTGTTACATCTTATTTCGATTCCTCAATGGAAATGGGATAACATTACCATGGATTTTCTCACTTCACTTCCTGTCACTCAAAGGAAACATGTTGTTTAATAGGTGATTGTTGATAAGTTCACCAAGCCTGCTCACTTTTTTCCCGTTCGTCCTAATTATTCACTGGATAGGCTAGCAGACAATTATGCAGATAAGATAGTGAGGTTGCACGGGGTCCCACTATATATCTATTATTTCTAATCGTGATCCTCAATTTACTTGGAGATTCTAGAAAAGTCTATAAAAGGTTTTGGGTACTCAAGTCAAGTTCAGTAACGCTTTCCATCCCTAGATAGATGGACAATCTGAATGAGTTATTTCGATATTGGAAGATATGCTTTAGGGTTGTGTGTTAAAGTTCCAAGAAATTGGGATAAATATCTTTCTTTGATGGAGTTTGCTTACAATAATAATTATCAAACTAGTATTGGCGTGGCGCCTTATGAAGCCCTATATGGTAGGAGGTGTAGAACTCTAGTATATTGGACTGAATTAAGTTAAAACAAGATGATCAGGCCTAGTATTATGAAAGATACTAAAGAGAAAGTTCGAATTATTCAACAAAGATTAAAAGTTGCTAGTGATAGACAGAAGTCCTATATCGATTTAAAAAGAAAAGATATTGAGTATCAAGAAGGAGATAAGGTATTCCTGAAAGTATTTACATAGAAACACATACGTTAGTTTAGGAAGAAAGGAAAACTTATGAGATACTTAAGAGAGTTGAACCAGTAGCTTATCAATTAGCTCTTCCTGAAGAACTAGCTAAGTTACTTGATGTGTTTTATATTTGCATTTTGAGAAAATATCAGTCTAATGATACACAAAAGATTATTGAAGTACAACTAAATTTGACTTATGAAGAAGGGCTTGTGTCTATTTTAGTTAGAGAAGTCTGACAACCTAGAAATAAGGAAATACCTCCTGTTAAAGTACTCTGGCAACATCATAGAGTCGAGGAAGCAACTTGGGAGCTAGAATCGACCATGAAAACTCAATATCCTTAACATTTCTCATCAGGTATGAATTTTGAGGATGAAATTCTTTAAGAGGGAGAGAAATGTAAGGCCCTAAATTAGACCCTAGTTGGAATGTTAAATGCTCATGAAAGTATATGTGATCGATGTTAAAACTATGATATGATTGTAACTTACATATCCCTTGAATTTTGGTTTAATAGATCATACTTAGTGAGTTGGAATTAATTAATAAAATTAGAGAATTGAGGTATTAAAGTGGGATTTGGATTAGGAAAATTTTCAAGTGGCAAGACAAGTTGATATATGAAAATTTGTAAGACTAGGCCTATACTTTGAATGAAATTTGGCAATATTGGTTGAGTGACAAGTGGCCTAATTGAATTAATGACATTTCACAATACTGGTTGAGGACAAGTGGCCTAATTGATGACATTTAGCATGGCTAATGCATTGGCATTTGGCAGCACAATAAGAAAACAAGTGTCTCACTCCTATGCTTTCCATATACATCGCTCTTTGAAAGGATTAGGACATTGAGCAAAGCAAAAGCTAAATCACTCCAACTCATTTGGTGTTTCAATAGAATTCTCTCTATCCTTTGCTCCTTTGAACCAAAACCTCTCACTTCCTCTCAAATTTTGGAATTTTGCTTGATTTTAGATCATCTCCATTTAGAATCTTTTTCAGTTACTGCATCAAGAAGTAGGTCCTACTATTTTCGGTTCTATTGTCTTGTTAGTCCTAAAATTTGCACCTTGATCTTAGATGAGTATTGATTGCTTGAAAGGGTTGGATTAAATGGCTCTTTAGAGTTAAAACTTGAAGATAAGAAGGTAAGGTAATGTTAATATTGATTTCATATTATAATATTTAACGTTCGATGCTTGAATGGATTAGAATATCTATTAAGTTGATGAGAAACGAATGCTGGAAAAAGGATCTTTGTTGATAGCTTCTAGTTCGGTTTTAATGAGTGGAAGATATTGATTTGTAAGTTACTTAATGAATGATTTTTTACACAATTTTGGACAAGAATTTGATGTGGAATTGAGGCATGAATAAGGTGGAATTTAAGTAGAATTGATGAACTATGATGAAGGGGTGTTGAATATGTATGATGGAGTTAAGTTTTGGAAGCAGTTCAAAGGTTGTGGGTGAATGAAGCTTTGGCTCACATTCCACGATCGTGGGAATTATAAGGTATATTCCTATGGTGGTGGAAAAGGGTTAGGAAGGTGAAAAACTTGGTTTTTTGTAATGGTTGTCATATATAAGGTTAGGGTACTTAGTAATGGTTTAATTGAACTTAATTGAGGTTAAAAATGAATCTAGATGATGTTAGATTAATTAAGTATAATTTAATCTAGTTATGGACTATTAATTGAGGTAATAACTTAAAGAATGTGTGATTATTTAATAATGTATCTAATGTTAAAATGTATGGTATGTTTAAGATGAATGTGTTCTTAAGAATACAAATGTGTTCCAAGTGTTTTATGCAATCTAAATTGGATATGGATGTTTGTGAATTGGGAATTTCTATGAAGTTATGAAATATGAAGTGACTTAATGTTTCATTGATATATTAATGCAAATTCTTATGTTTATAAGGCGTATTGAGTTTGATCAAATGGGAGTGAATATGTTCAATTAGAGAAAAATGTAATAAAGACATATGTTATATACTACATTATTTGCTTATGATTTTGAAATATGAAATAGATTGTTTTAAAACCATTAACTCCTAGTCATGGGTAAATAGGCATGCCTAAAAGGGTCTGTAGCTGCTTCTGTGACACTCGATGTCTTACGATATTGACAATTCAATGTCCACGGATATTGACACTTTAGTGTCCCCAAATATTTACACTTCAGTGTCTTCCTGTTCCAGTCCTGTTACCCACTTCTATAAAAAGGATTAGCAGGTTAACATGTTTTGTATTTTGTTACATGTTCAATTTTGATATAAACAAGTTCTGATCTGATACAAAATAAGCTTTGATTTGATACAAAACATATTTTGATCTGTTACAAGTTAAATTTTAATCTGAAAGGATTATATCCTTTTCTGATATTCAATTCTAATACCTATACATTGTGTTTTGATATTTATAAGTTTTGTTCTGATGCAAGAATGTTCTGTATTGATGAATCATATTTTGTTTTGATACATATTGATTGGATTGCTCTATAATATGAACAATTAAAGATGGTTGGGATATGATTTGAATTTGTATATATAAATATTAGATGATTGTTAGAAACTGTCATAATTATGAATTATTTTTAGTTATTCCCTACTAAGCTTTATGCTTAACACGGTGGTTTTAACTTCGTGTAGCTTTTGATAAGAACATTTAAGGACAAGGAAAAAAGATTACTGTTGCAGCCAAAAAGAATGTGTTTTATTTTAGAAGTTGTTTTGTTCAAGTTTTTGAGGTTTTTTTAAGTTATATTAAATGCAATGAGACATATTGCATTTTAATGTAAATGGTTTGTAATAACCTTAATACAAGTTGGCTTTTAAATTTATGGCATATATTATGATAAACACAGTGTGCAAGATATGTTTTGTTTATAAAATAACATCTAATGATATGAAACGTATGAATGCTTGAGTTTTTGAAAGTGCTTTGAAATGATTGATGTGTTTTAGTTATGTTTTATTTGGCATTTGCATATCCTTCTAGAGGCATGTGGGTGTTACATTATGAGATCTATTGATTGATCTAATCAAGGAGTATAACATGTGCTAGTCTATCCGCATTAATGATATCTCATCCCATTAATCCTATGATTAGGGAAAGTTTATATATAAAAATAATTATAGATAGAAAATCTCATCATGATTTCCTCCATATTATGTTTTGTGTCAGGGACTTCTTAAATCAATTTAAAATCAACATCAAATCCATAAACTTGTGAACATCTAAATAATGAATAATGACTTTATTAATCATAAAATGAATTGTACAATAAGTGCTAACGGTGATTGCCTTTAGAGAACTTTTGTAACAAACTCCCACTTACGCTAAAGCCAATCTCCTTGATATCTAATAACATAGGCATGTACATATGACACAAAACTCTTTTGGAAAATAGGTTTAGTTAACAGAGCAGTTATATTATGATTGATGGGAACTCTCTCTATCTTAACATCATTTCTACTAATGATCTCTCCAATCAAATGGTAGCGCCTGAGTACATTTTTGGACTTCTAATGAGACCTTAATTCCTTCGCTTGTGCTATAGCCCCATTGTTGTCACAATATAATTGCACTGGTTCAACGATGCTCAGAACCAAGCCAAGTTCCATGATGAACTTCTTTATCCAAACCACTTCCTTTACTGCTTCTGAAGCTAGAATATACTCTGCCTCTATCCTTGAGTCAACAGTCGTCTCTTGTTTGGAACTTTTCTAACTTACCGCACCACCATTCAATGTGAATACATATCCAGACTGGGATCTAGAGTCATATGTATTGGATTGGAAGCAAGCATCAGTATACCTGCTTACCTTAAGATCACCTTCTGTACATACCAAAAATACCTCTTTAAGTCTTCTCAAGTACTTAAGGATATTCTTAACAGCCACCAATGCCCCTTACTAGAGTCCAACTGATATCTGCTCGTAACACTTTAAGTATATGATACATAAGGTCTAGTACATAACATAGTATACATGATTGATCCTATAGCTGAATAATAAGGAATCAAACTTATGTGAGTCCTCTCATCTTGTGTCTTTAGACACATAGATTTAGAGAGTGTAATCCCATATACCATGGGAAGATAACCTCTCTTAGACTGCTCCATGCTAAACCTCTTTAACATCTTATCTATGTATGTAGATTGAGAAAGACCATGAAACCTCTTAAATCTATCTCTATAAATCCTTTTCCCCAAAATATAAGTTGCTTCTCCAAGGTCTTTCATAGAGTAGTTCTTAACTAACCAAATTTTTATTGGTTGCAAAGCCTAGACATCGTTTCCTATTAGTAATATGTCATTTATATATAGTATAAGGAACACGATTGCACTCCCATTAACCTTCTTATACACACATGGCTCATAAAGAATTTGTAAGAAACCCAACTCATTAATTGTCTCATCAAATCAAATATTCCAACTCCTGGATGCTTGCTTCCATCCATAAATGGATTTTTGAAGCTTGCATACCTTTTCTCCATTCATGGATATGAAACAATCAAGTTGTGTCATATAAACATCCTCGGTTAGTTTTCCATTAAGGAAAGTCGTGTTAACATTCATTTTCCATATCTCATTAATCATAATGAGCGGCAATGGCTAGGAGTATCCTAATAGACTTAAGCATAGCTACTGGGCTAAATGTTTCGCCATAGTCAATGCCTTTCCTTTGATGATAACCTTTAGCTATAAGCCTAGCTTTATGGGCAACTACATTACCTTCCATGTTAGTTATATTCTTGAAAACCCATTTGCACCCTGGTTTTATCCCTTCAGGTGGATCAACTAAAGTCCATTCTTGGTTTTCATACATGGAATCCATTTTGGATTTCATAGCTTAAAGCCATTTGTCAAATTTTGAACTCTTTAAAACCTCTTCTTAGTTAGTAGGCTACCATCTTCTATGAACAATACGTCATTAAGTTCATTTATGGGAAATCCGTATCTCTTGGGAGCATGATGTATCCTTCTTGACCTAAGAACTTCTTGTGTGAGAGAAGGTTGAACTATTATTTCATCTTCATGAATAATAGTCTCAGGTCCAGGTAGTTGATCTGCATCTATTTGAGGATCTTGAACTTCCACAAGTTCAATTTTGCTCCCACTGTCTTCTCTTAGAAGAAACTCTTTCTCTAAAAGACAACTTGTTTTGAAACAAACACCTTTTATTCTGAAACATGGTAGAACAGATATCCTGTAGTTTGCTTAGGATATCCTACAAACAGACACTTATCAGATTTAGGTTCAAGCTTATCTGACTGAATCCACTTCACATAAGCAGGATAACCCCAAACTTTCAAATGAGAAAGATAGGGTTTATTGTTAGTCCACATCTCATATGGAGTAACATCAATTGACTTAGAAGGGATTTTGTTTAATACATAAATAGAATTTTTAAGTGTATACCCCTAAAATGTTGCACCCCACTCTCATATTCCCCAACATACAGTCGGTATTTGAGAACTACTCTACGAGGTTGGCATGATAGGATAGTCAGTCAATCACACTCAATGAAATCATTTGGGCCCATTATAAATTCGAAACAAATTTAGTCAAAACATTTATTTCAAACTAAATTCTAGTATACATTATACAAAATTCATATACACAATTTCAATAGTTGCAGAAAACAAATCTTGAAACAAAAATGACAAAAGACAAATGTATTTGGAAACTGATCCTACCATTATCTATTATTCAATTTTAGCGATTGTATTCTAGTTTGTCTAACTGGGTATCTGTTGATAGTAAAACCTATTTACTTGTTTTACCCTCAAAAACCACAAGTGAACGAGTCATGACTTGTAGTTAAAAAGAGCGGATATTGATCCCACAGGGATTAATGCCCAGACATCGCTTAATTTATATGAAACTTTGTTTAAGAAATGAAATTGTTAAATGCAAATAATTATAAATTTAAATTAAAAATAAAAGACTAACACAAACCAATAGACAATACCAAAATTGCAGGAAATTGGAATTCAAGAATCTAAAGACTAAAGATTACTTTTTTCCCTATATTTTCTCCATCTTATTTAGTTAATTGAATTGTGTCTCACCCTAGATTTCTGAATGTTCTCTCATGATGTAACTATTTATCCCTAATCGAATTAACGGGATTCAATTGGACGATCTCTCAACTTACCCAATGACTCTACCAATTCAAATAGTTATTAAACTATCCTATGGGTGATCAATTAACTAACCGAGATCTCCCTTATAACTATTCAATTAATGTGATGATTGTAAGTCTCTAGATTACCAACTCTCGTTGCACAATCCTACACAAATTTCATCTTACTCACTCTCTCGATTTGTTGCAAGATAACAAATAAAATTAACAATCATCAAAGACAACTTCACTTAATTCAATAAAATAGGAGTTCTGAAAAAATAGTTCAAAAGCAATCCCTAACAGTAAATCATCCTAACATAGTCTCCATAACATCATCAACATTCAAATAAACCATTTTGCAAAGAATTGAAGAGATAGAAGTGACAGAAAATTAAATATAAAGACTCCTTCTCTTCTTTTCCAAAATCTGAAATTTTGTTGTTGATGAGCTATTTTCCCTAATCCTGATGATGATCTTTGACTTCAATCCTTCCTCAAAGCTCCAAACATGTGTTCTTCAGTCTTGGATGCCAGTTCTACAGAAGGGTGTCATCTCACTCTTAAAGATGGAGGCTTAATTAAGCTTTTATAGTTCAAAAACCCTAAGTTTAATGAAGCCCCACTTAAGGACTCGAATTATAATTCCCATAACTGTGGGAATTGGCATGATTCCTACAATCATGGGAATTGTTCACAGATTCACTCCTCTTATCTTCTGCTCTTTGATCTCTAGTTCGACATCCAACTTGCTCCAAATTCCTTCCTACATAAAAATAGTCTATTCTTATCCTAAAATAACATCAAACATTAAAAAACAACAATGGAAATCAAACTAAATAAAATCATACAAAATGAGTCCTAAACTAAAACAATAATCAACAATTATGCAAGAAAATACATGCCAATCGGTATAAAACATTTCCTAAAGCACACTTCACAACATCCCCATATTTGAATTGTTGCTTGTCCTTAAGAAAAATAAATGCAACCAATCAATTATACCACTTCATTTTCATAAAGATCAATACATACAATCCCTCAAATTCAAGCCAACTCAAATATCAAGTTAATGCACATATTATGACTACTTCTTTATTGGTATACATAAGCAAACTCAACAATTGACACCATCACTCAAAGACAAGTAAAGATGCAAAAAATGAATCCTCCTAAAGGTTTTCACTCTTTCCCTCAAATGTTTAATGGTTAGTGCTTTGCTCACACTTCCTATAGGAAATAACACTACTATGGGCTTACTAATACACCAATTCTCCTCTATAATGATTGCATCCATAAATAGATCAAAAGGAATTGTGTAAGGTTGTAATGTGGCAAGGGTTAAGGTGGGTAAAAGGGGAAAAAGGTTTAAGCACAAGCATTAGTAAAGTAAAAAGCATATAAAACGGGATAACAAAACTTAACTCTGAGACATATAAATATAACTAATATTCTGCACTTATTGATTCTACTCACTTGTTCTTCCTTTTTCTTTTCTTTTCTTTTTTCATGTTTTTTAATATTTTCTTTCTTTTTCTTCATACATGGAAGAACTATGAATCAAAAATAGAACTATTTACAATGTAACCCACAGGTAAAAATATACTCAGATCATCTCAGTAAACATTTTCACACGATCCTAACTAATGTATTACTTAACACTTTACTAAGCTTGTGAAAGCGTAGGATACTGGGGTTTAAGGTTTCAAAAATTTCGGGTGTTTTCAAGAAACAAAAGGTTATGGCTTAACGTGGGTAGAAAGGTATAATCAACGGGTAGGTCATTTAAGTTAAGGGTTAACACAAAAAAGGTCTAAATCATCTCTATTAAGCATGCATCCAGTAAACTCAAATCGATTCAAAGAAAGTTCTAAAGGTAGTAACCTAAGGAAGTAACACTCAACAAAGAAATGAAATGACTTCTTATGGCTCAATCCTCACCTTGGCTCAAATGAAAACTCATTATGCATCTCTACACTACCTTATTGTTCAAATGTCAATTTGTAACTAAGCTTATGTAACCAAATACTTTTCATCACTCTATATGGTTCACTTTCTACTCAAGTAGTTTAATCTAAGTTCAAGTATGCATTCAATCTAATTTCAACTCGTATGACAGAATTTCATGGCAATATTTATCGTAGTGACTCAAATGTCATTCCATTACTAATACAAAACACCATTCCTAACACAAAGCACATCATGCATTCAATCTAATTGTAAACAAATGCAATTGAGAAAGTTTATGTTACCTTCCCACACTTAAAGATCACATTGTCCTCAATGTGAGAAATCAACCACCAAGTGAGTAAAAATGACATCAAACCAAACAAAAGAAAGTGAAATCAAACCAAATAAAAGAAATTAAAACTCAAAAATTGACATAAATCCAAACAAAAGAAATCAAACCAAATAGAATATGTAACACATACAAATGATATTAAACCAAACAAAAGAAGTAACAAAAATAAAAGTAAAGGATAAGAAATGGCTTATGAAGATGATGGTGGCGACGATGTGGGCGAAGGAGCTTCAAAGTTGCTCCTCCAACAGAAATTGAGGAACCTCTTCTTCCAACTACGTTGCTCCTTGCGGACTCGCCATATTTGGCTTCCGAGATCATCAAGATGGGATATCATGCACTGTTGGTCGGAAACTATCTGGTCAAGGGCTTGTTGGAATCGGTCAACACCTTGTTAGTGCACTTGGTCCTACCTCTATTGCTTCTTTCTCTGGCTCTGGAACCACTCAGGAAATGGAAGGTCTGGAATTGGCTTTATCTTGGCCCCTCTTGTTCCTTACTACAACATGCGTCTTAGGATTGTGGAGTTCCATAGAATGGAACTCCACAATCTTGGAACGCCTCAAGTAACATATGTTAAACATATCATGTGGCGTTGTACGCAAATCCTCCATATTAACATTATAAAACACACCTTGTGTAAAAGCAATATGAAACACCCCAAAAGATGAACTCTTTTATTAATCACACTCACTAGTGATTGAAATCTCCTATATGGTATGTTGATTTTAATTTTTCAATCCATGCACCATAAAAACAAAAGTTCTTTGGCTGAGCATACTTGTTGCATTCCATTTTATTAAACACAGTTAGACACATAAATTTGTGTAAAAGTATATGCTCAGCACTTCGGATTAAAGAATTTGGTGCATTGCGGGAGTCAAAATGTTCTTCACCCGTAAGAGCTTTCCAATAAGCATCAACATCAAAATCAACAGCAACACCTCAAATTTTTGCATTCGACAAATTGAACATTTCATGCATAACAAGATAATCAAGCTTAAATACATTTCTAGCTAACCTAAACCAAAACACATCCATTTTAGGACTGTACCGAACTGTTGTGAAAAACTCTAAAATTATAGTGGCATAAATAGATACATCGTACTGAACAAATCTATTCCACCCTATGTTTGCAACTAATTGTTCAAGTTGTCATCTCACTTCTATATTCTCCAATAGTTCAAAATTGAAATACTAGGAGTGACTATTTCTCTATTCCTAAAGTCACATAAACACGTACCTTCTTCTTTCGAGTAAATTAGAAATGGAGGCTGACAAGCTACCGCTAAGTTGGTTTTACCTTCAACGGAAACTTAAAGTAGGAGTTCATCGACCAATTTCATAGAAAAAATCATCCTTGGTGGTGCCATTGTGAGAAGAAAATCTACAAGAAATGAGAGAGAGGGAGGGTGACATTCATACTGTAGAGAGAGAGAGCAAAATCTTACCCAAATCCTTATGTTTTTGAATGATTAATGCTTGAAAAGATGAAAGGATTATTAAATTAAAGAGAATAGAGGAAGAAAATATCAAGAATCTAGAGGAAAATTGAAGAGTTTTAGAGAGTAGGAAGAGAGAATGTCGTGGGTTAGAGAGAGAGGGAGTGAAATTTTGAAAAATGAGTGAGAGAAGAAAGGGGAAACTTTAAGTTCCCTCTGAATGAAATTCCCACAATTGTGGGATTACTCTCCAGAAACTTTCTGGAGAGATTTACCACGCCCATGGGAATCACCACAATTCCTACGACTGTGGGAATCTTCTGGAGAGATTTCCCATGCCTACGGGAATCACCACAATTCCCACAGTAATGGATTTTCTCTCTAGAAACTTTCTGGAGAGATTTCCCACTCCTGTGGGAATCACCATAATTCCCATATGTGGGAATCACCACAATTCCCACAAACATGGAAATTAGTGATCCCCACAATTTCAAACCATCTTCCAAGCTTATATGTGCTCTCCATAATCTCAAAACCTACAAACACATTAAGGTGATATGATCAAGAAGAAGTTTGAAAAGAAAACAAGTTGAAATTCAAACGAAATCAACAAAAACAATCAAAGGATAGTTGACTCCCATGGGTTGCCTCCCACTCAGCGCTTCTATTATTGTCGGTAGCTCGACTTTCTTATTTACTTATGGTGGTTCAAATAACCGGTAGCAGTATATAAACTAATCTCAAACTTTGTACATAGGCTACCTTGATTTGCACTCTACCTTCATCATTGTTTTCCTTTCTTCACCATCTCCTACGTATTTGTTTCATCCTGCATACATTCCCCAGGGTCCTCAATATTTTTCCATCCTCCTTGGAGTTCAGGTTCCTTGATATCTATTGGGGGTTGAGTAGAACGATAATTTTTCTTCGATACCTTGAATGTTAACTGCTCCTTTCCAACTCTCAATATTAATTGACCCCTATCAACGTCAATAATAACACGAGTAGTAGCCAAAAATAGTCACCCTAGAACCATCAGTGTTTTATGATCTTGACTAATATCTAGTATGTAAAAATTAGCGACAAAGGTAAATTTATCAATGTGTAACTGTACATTCTTGATGATCCCTTTTGACAAATGCACCGTTCTATCATTCATTTTCACTAATGTCTTAATAGGCTTTGGCTCTTCTGGACCCAACTTCTGACTGAATGAGTACGACATCATGTTGATACCAGCTCCCAAATCTGTAAATGTTAGATCTATCTTAACTCCATTTATACTACATGAAATGAAAAAGTCCCCTGGTCTTCTTTCTTTTGTGCTACCTGTGGACTTCCCTCTGATATGTGCTCGATAACCTCTTTCTTTAGCAATTCATTTAATATGAGCTTCGTCTCAGATAATGGCCATGATTCTTTCTCCTCATGTTTGCTTTCATTTTTCTCTATCCGAATAATGGACATGATTCTTTCCTTAGGATTTACCTCAGTGTTGCTTGGTAGACTACCTACATTTTACGAAGATAAAGCGTTAGCTAGTTGGCCTACTTGAACTTCCAGATTGTGGATAAATGATGCATGATTCTTCAAAATCTGATCAAATTTTGTTTCCATCCTCTTCTGATTTTCCTCCTGGCTTGCATGGATCCTTTTAGATTCTCCTTTTATGCTGCCAGTTTAGACCCCAAAACCTCCATCGTCTTATCCATTTTTCTTTCCAGCGCTCCGATTCGATCTTACTGGCGGTCCTTATAGTCTTGATTGGCTGCCTGCATTATTATTAATCCACGAAAAATTTGGGTGGTTTTTCCAGCCAGGATTGTATTTGTTAGAATAAGCATTATTACCTTGTTACGGCTAGCCTAAGTAAGTTACCTATTCGATACCGCTAGCATCCAATAGGAAACACTCCACTGAACTATGGTCATTTTCGCCACACAGCTAACATTGTACTTATATTGCCTTAACTGCTGAGATAGATGCTCCTTGCATATTATTTACCTACTTTGTAAGAGTCATGATCTAAGCCTACAAGGTAGTAACCGAGTCAATAGGTATCATACCTTTTGATTCCTTCTGTCCTTATCTACTACTCGCACTTGACCGCATGTAGCTGTTGCTTGTCAACCCCTCCAATAGATCATGAGCTGTTGGCCCCCGAAATATTTTTGTTGAGTTAAGGGTGATATTTTATGGAATTTGAATTTTTTCCTTAGAAGGAAAGGAGTTGTTAAGCATGATTTAAATAAATTATAAGGTCATGATAGAATTATTATTGGAGTTTAATTATTTATTTCAATGTTAATAGGATTTTATTTCACTAGTTAGTGAAATTAA
>JAOSBN010011443.1:0-18336 GCA_027563595.1 Erythroxylum suave | reverse complement strand
ATATAGAAAGGAAATTTTTCTCTCACAGTGTGTGTTTAGAGCTTATATTCAATCCTGAGTGTCCTCCTATCCTAACAGTTTGGGCAAATGTAGAGACACGCCTCCAGTATTTTCATGAGCCATGGTTAATGCTCCCGATGGTTTGGATGAGCTTGGAGAAGGCAACAGCGTAGCTTGTGCTCCCGATGATGTTTGCTTCTCAATCCGAACTAGCGATTGACCCAATGCTGCGTGAGATCTTTGAAGCCACGCCGTTATTTCTGCTTGGCTTTTCATCGTGGTTGTCGTGCCTTGGATATCTTCTGATTGGCTTTTCATCGTGGTTGACGTACCTTGGATGTCTTGTGTTACCTTAGCCAATGCCTCTTCTAGAGCCTTGTAACGAGTGGTAGTGCCTTCAGCCATAATCGTCTCTCAATGAAAGCACCAATTGTTATGAACCAAAATTTGGAGACAAAGAACGAAAGAAATCAAGAGCGTAGAACGAAGTAGAAGATTGAGAACGAAGAGATAATTCTTATTACCCCTCTGATACAAGCGTTGATGTTCTTAAATAGAAATTACAAACTGAATGGAATAAGAACGTGTCCTATACTAAGTGCTTCATGATCGCATCATGTGCACGTTTAATCTAAAAACAAATAACAATAACAGGAATTAACTTCAGCTTGTTGTCTCAACGCACGTAATCCTGGAGTTTAGGAGGAGGCTACGTTGAACGAGTGCTCCTTCTCACCACGTTCTGGTCCTGCACGTTAGAGACCGTAACAAGAGAAGATGAGGCTGAGAGGAGAAGATGGACTGGACAGACGACAGCTGAAAGGAGAAGATGAAGAGCTAGACAGATGTCGCTGGTGGCTGGAGATTGCAAAACGCGACAGCCCGACAGCAGAGGACGGCGAGAATAGATGATGCTGGCGTCAGCGAGGGGCGGACAGCGGAAGCGGAAGGCGGACGGCGGACGGTGGCTTGAACCACAGCAACGACTGCCGGCGACGATGGCTGCTCTGATTCTAATTTCTTAGAGGTTGGGGCGATGACGATGTTTGAGAGAGGGAGAGAGTCGGGTGAGAGTTCTAGAATGGTAAAGATTGAGTGTGTAATGTATTAAGTTAAAACCATTCTTAATAATATACAACACAAAATATATAGACAAAGCCCAATGCGCTTAACAACAATATGGTTCATAATATAACATATGTCAACTTGGAGATTAATCACAGACGCTTGCTTGAATCAAGAGGACCAAATTCCCTGCATGACTTACCTGACTTTCGGTTCGAATTCATCCCCGATGGTCTACCTCCTTCAGACACTGATGCTCTGCAACATATGAATCTTATCTGGGAAAACCTGATACAGGGTCGCTACTTGGCATCATTTAATGGCCTGATCTCCAAAGTTTCTCCTAATATTCCCCTAGTGACTTGCATGGTCTCGGATGCATTCATGTCATTGCTCACTGTTACAGCAGCAGAACAGCTGCGGCTTCCTATGGCCATTTTCTTCACTTTGTCTGCCTGTGGCTTCATGGGACTTTATCAAGTTCCTGTACTGGAGGAAAGGGGTCTTCTACCATTGAAAGGTAAGTTTTGTAAGGAATTAAAGAAGGTGATATATTTCTTAATGTTAAATTGCACATCTTCAACAAATTCTACCCACTTAAGCAAATGAAAAATGACGCACTTGGATTTTATAATTTTATTAGAAATAACAGATTCTAAGTTATTCAAATTTTTTGAGATTTTTTAATTTTAATTTTTAAAGAGTGAATCTTTTATAATCCTTCGACAGGAAAATCTCACAATGTTCATTCTAGTATACGTTTACGATATACTTATCACTGGCAACATTTTTGAATATTTACGAAGTTTCATCTAGAGGTTGAATGCATTATTCTCTTTGAAGGATCTAGGTCCTGTATATTATTTTCTTGGGATTGAAATTCAACAGGACAAGTCGGGTTTTTACTTGAATAAGAGTAAGTATGTCTTGGACATCCTAAAAAGGTTTTAAATGCTTGACTGTGCACCGGTTGCTACTCTTATGGTCATGGGAAGGCAACTCTCCAAAACAGAAGGAATGCCCATAGAAGATCCCTCACTATACCGGAATATGATTGGCTCACTTCAATAACTCATTAACACAAGACCTGATATAGCTTACTCCGTCAATAGGCTAAGTCAGTTCATGTCTCAACCTACGAAAGTTCATCTCCAGGCCGTCAAGAGAGTGCTCAGGTATTTGAAAGGAACTCATCATCTTGGGTTACACATCAAACCCTTCAAGATACCTCGGCTAACTATCTTCACTAACGCTGACTGGGCCATAGATGTCGATGATCGTAAGTCTATTGAAGGTGTCTATGTCTACCTAGGGAATACACTTGTTTCATGGACGTCAAGAAAACAAAGAGTGGTGTCTCGATCAAGTTCTGAATCGGAATACAGAGCGTTAGCAGATGGAGCTGGCAGAAGTAAAATGGCTACAGTCACTTATCTCTGAACTTGGGTTAACAATAAGGCAACCTTCCATAATGTGGTGCGATAACTTGAGTGCAAAAGCACTGGCTGCCAACCCAGTTCAACATGCTCGCAGTAAGCACATCGAAATAGACATTAACTTCATTCGAGAATCATATCTCGCAGGTGTCATTAGTATTGACTAACTAAAGCTCTTGCGAGTACACAGTTCATGCAACATAGAGACAAACTCGGCCTGGTCACTATACCCTCTCATTTGAGGGGGGATGTTAAAGCATAATATTATATTGGTGATGCATCATATCATAGCTGTAGACCGACGTAAATGTGTCACATTCTTTATTCATGATTAGCTAGCTGTACAGTTTGTTAGCCATGCATTGGCACCCTACACGTGTATGGCTTATATTATTTCTGTGTCCTTCTACAACAAATGTCCGTTGTACGTACTATAATAAATTAATGCTCTACTGCTCAGCCATGCAGGCGAGCTCTCATTCTTCTCTGTGAGTATTTCTTCTCTTGTCTTCTGAGCAATTGTTTTCTTGTCTCTAAACACTCTCCCCTCAATGTTTCAGTCCTTCTATTTCATTGGACCACTAAAACTGCAACTTGATCAAATGCAAGACAATGATGTGAATTCGATTGGATGTAACTTATGGAAAGAAGAACCTGAGTGTCTCCAATGGCTTGATTCCAGAGAACCCAACTCAGTGCTTTACGTAAATTTTGGGAGTATAACAGTCTTGACAAAAGAACCACTCCGTGAATTCGGAATGGGACTGGCAAAAGCAACCACCCCTTTCTATGGATAATAAGGCCTGACTTGGTTATTGGTGATTCTGCAACATTTCCACCAGAGTTCACCGAAGAAACAAGAGACAGGAGCTTCGTTTCTGGTTGGTGTCCACAAGATGATGTCCTCAACCACCCATCAATCGGGGGTTTCTTGACACATTGCGGGTGGGGCTCTACAATCGACAGCATATCTGCGGGCATAGCTATGCTTTGTTGGCCATTCAATTGTGATCAACCTACGAACTGTAGGTATGCATGCACTGCGTGGGGAGTTGGTATGGAAGTGGACAATGACGTGAAGAGAGATGAGTTGGCTAAGCTTATTAGAGAGTTAATGGAAGGAGACAAAGGCAAGCAGATGAAGAGCAGAGCAAGTGACTGGAAAAAATTGGCAGAAGAAGCTGTTCGTCCCAATGGGTCATCGTCCTTGAATTTAGATAAGCTAATAAACGAAGCACTTTTATCAAGGAAAAAAAAGAACGTTTAAAATTATAAATACGTATTCATGATATTTATGTTTTTACAATATGTTTTCATGTCTTTTGTGTGACAATCTTTTTCATGGCAAGTTTAGATTTTAGTTTTATTAATCAGTAATATTGGAAAAGTACAGATACGCCTTGGAAACAGCTAGATGAAAGGCCAACTTTAGGTGATAAAAAGAAGCTTAAAGGATGACATCGAGTCAGAAGAACAGAAACATTTGAAAAGGAACTAATATATTATGATTATTAATTTATGTTTTAAAATAAAATTTATATGGAAAATTAAGATATTTTAAAATTTATATTTATTTAATAAATATATTAATTAAAAATCAATAAAAATTAGTTAACTATCAATTTTAATAAAAATATAATTATTTGTGTGCATACTATAATTATTTAATTACTTCATAACTAATTTTATTTAATATTTTATTATTGTCAATTTTAAAATATAACTATATTGAAATTGAAATTTAGATATTTTTATTTTAAAAAATAAGAAGTAAAATCAAGAAATAAAAACTATTACAATATTAAAAAAAAGAAACCAATCGATATATTTTATCGATTTCATTTCTTGATTAAGAAAGCTAAAGAAAAAACATAAAGTGGAAGCGAACCTATGCCGCATGACTCATCACTTCCTGACATCGCAGATAGATTTACTTTCATCCGCGTATCAATTTCCATCAATTTACGATAGGAAAGGGATGCTCATGCTATTAATTCCTACAATCGGAGAGCTAATAGGTGAAGAATTGTTTACAGACATGAGACCAGAAGTAGAAGCTATACCTCACAAACCATGCAGTTTTGTTCCCATTCCCAGCCCAGTGCCACATGAAAACAATGCTTCAACTGGAAAAACTGCTTCACCGCAAAGGTTTTCACATATATAACATATGTCACTTGGAGATTAATTATAGAAGCTTGCTTGAATCAAGAGGACCAAAGTCCCTGCATGACTTGCCTGACTTTGATTTCTCAGCTTCTTGGCTTGGTTTCAAATGCACCAGGACATCAGATATTTATAGACGTACATAACACCACATAATATATAAGATAATAAGCTTAACTCCTAAAAATTGTAAGTTCTTAAATAGAGGGATACATTCATAAGAAAAATTCATGAACTAGTTAAGTAAATGAATCAAGTTTAATTAATTGCTCCACCAAAATAATTGCTCCATTTTCCAACATCCCCCTTAAACTTGATTCTTCCTTGTGATTCCAATTCATATGGGTAGTTTTGCAAAACTTTCAAACTTCAATCCTTTGGTGAAAATATCGACTATTTAACAATTTTTTTTCAAATAAGAAAGATCAACCTCTTTGTTCTCAGTGCACTCCTTTATGAAAAAAAATGCTTGCTTTGATTATGGAAAATAGGATTCTTTACCAATGTTAATTTACCCATCACCCTCTTATCTCTACCATTTCCTCTAAGCTTTCTGTCCCAACAGTAGGTGCAACTGTGAGAGTATCAAGAAAGACACGGAAACAATTGGTGGGTGATATCTCAGATTCATCCTTGGTTTTTTGCCCTCATGTGGAAATGGAGGGGAAGTTAATGGTGGCTCCTAGCATAGACATCCTCAAAGAAGGTGCGAAGACATGGGAAGCTACTCTAGTTGGTTTTCTTATGGGTATGAGGTTTGCTTTTTCAGTGGTACAAGCATGGGCCTAGAGAAATTGGAAGGGGAAGGGTCTAACTTCATATTTTATTTCTCCTCTAAGTTGAAAACATAGAAGGTCATTGAAGAAGGCCTATGGCACATCTCTCAACTTCCTCTGTTTCTTCAAGCATGGCAACTGGGATTGGAATTGGAAAAAATCCGATTGAAGAATATTCCATTATGGGTAAATATCCACAATATTCCTTTAGAATGTTCGACTACCAAAGGCTTGAGTATGCTAACTAGTTATTTAGGGAAACCAATATGCATGGATGAAAATACTGCATTGAGGAAAAGGGTAGGCTTTGCTTTCATCCTGCAGTGAGAAAAAGGGTAGGCTTTGCTCATCTATGTGTGAGAATGGATATTTCCAAAGAAATGAAGGATAGTATCCCTATTTTGAGGCTAGCTATCGAACACTTTCTTAGAGAAGATAAAGTTATAATAACTTATCAATAGAAACCCTCTCTTAAAGCTCAAAGCCAAGAATGGAAGCCCACAGGAAAAACCTTCACTATAGGAGATTATTGGAAGGTGATGGGAATAGAGTAGTACATTGCGGAAGTCACTAAAGGGAAGGAGGAAGTAGAACAAGCAGCTGAAAATAATGTCCTAGATCAAGAAGTTCATGATCTTCCTATAAGTGGTGAGAAAGTTTACGAGGAAAACATATATGATGCTGTCCAACTGGAAGGAGTAACTCAGTTTCCAGAAGGTGCGCATAATAACTCAATAATGGATAAGGGGAAGAACAATACGGAATCTAGAGGTACTATTCAAAATGGAGAAGCTCTAGTTTCTTTACAAAATGAACAAAGACCACAGAACGATGAAATTCAGAATGAAGTTTCTCAAGAGGAGCATTTTGATCAGGTGGCCTCTCGGAAAAGCAATAGGAGCAGTAGGAAAGGCTCTAAGAGGAAAAATAACCTCTTATGTCTCTGATTGTCTGGAATGTTTGTGGAATAAATACCCTTCTAAGCTCAATACGTTAAGGGGATTTTTTTCTAAGGGAAAAACCACTAGTTTTTTGTCTTTTGGAAACTAAAATGAGAGGACAATATGAATAAGCTATGTTGTTTAAGCAGCAAATGGAAATTTATCACAAACCATCAAATTCATGCCTATTGCAAGATTATTATTGATTATGATGGTGAATTTTTGCAAGTGAAGGCACAAGAATGCAGTCAACAATTTATCTACACTGAACTCTATTTCAAATTGGAAAATTCCCGCACTTTAGCTACTTTTATCTATGGGTTTAACACGGTCTTTCAAAGAACTGAAATATTGAATTCTCTAAGAAGAATAAAGGCTTCAACTAATGCTCAATGGCTAGTTAGTGGCAGCTTCAACACCACTCTATACAGAATGGAGGCGGAAAGAAATTGTAACTTACGCAATTATTTTTCTGATATGATCGATTGTATGCAGGAGGTGGAGCTTACTTATCTAAAATTTGAGGCCTTTGGTTCACCTAGTCCAACAAACAAAGCTCTACGTGGCACATCATAAAAATGTTGGATAGGGTAATGGTTAATGTGGATTGATTGAATACCTTCTCAGGAAGTTCGATTAAATTTATAAATCTTAGAATTTTTGACCACACTTATATGAGGATTAGTAACTTGTTTTCTTCTACCAGAATCTTTCATCCTTTCAGGTTTAACAATTTTCTAGTAAATATGGAGGGCTACCAAGAAGCAATAGTGAAGGGTTTGGAGTTCGAATTTTATGGAACTAAACAATACACCTGCCTCCAAAAGCTTAAATCAATAAAACAGGAATTGAAGTCCTTGAACCTAATGAGAGTTCGGAATACTCCTAAAGAGATAGAAATAGCTAGAGACAAACTATCAGTCATACAGGAAGCTTAAACTATTAGTCATACAAGAAGCTTTGGTTGTAAACCCGACAGATGGAATCCTAGCTACAACTAAAAAGGCAACACTTAAGACCTAATTGCAAGTGGTGGATAACCATTATTCTTTATTGAAGTAGATAGCTAGAGTTAATTGGATCAAGGATGGGGATAGGAGTACAAAGTTCTTTTTTAACTCTGTTTTAGTTAGGAAGAATATTAACAGAATCATCTCCAGTAAAATTGAAGAAGGTGAAGAAGTCTTTGGGCAAGAAGGAATTGTCAAGGAAGCATTGAAGTTTTATAAAAACATAAAAACCTCTTAGGTTCAAAAGTTCCTCTGAATGGAGTTGGAGTTTATATAAGACAGATTATTCCTATAAGAATTTAGGAACAAGAGGCTACTTGGTTAACTAGACCAATAATTGATCAAGAAATTGAAAGGGGGTATTTAATATGAATAGATCTAAGGCATCAGGGCCTGATGGGTTGAATGGAGTCTTATATCAAAAAACCTAGAGCAAAGTGGGAGGGATTGTCAGGAAGGTTATACATGAGTTCTTTATTAAAGGAACACTACTCAAGCAGATAAACAAGACATTCCTATGCTTGATCCCTAAAATCTCAAACCTGACCTCCTAGAGTGACTACAGACCTATTTCTTGCACTAATTTCCTCTATAAGATCATTGCTAAGATTTTAGCAAATAGATTTAAGGAGTTTTAATACCTAACCATCAGTGTGAATCAAGGAGCTTTGATGAGTAGTAGAGATATTGGAGACAGTATTCTAGGTGCACAAGAGTTATTAAAAGGGTATAATCTAAGAAAAAGTCCTCAAAATTGCACAACCAAAGTTGACTTACAAAAAGCTTTTGACAATGTGAGCTAGAGTTTCTTGTTACAAACAATGGAAATCATGAATTTTCCCTAAAATTTCATTGGGTGGATGCAAGAGTGTATTACTACAAGCTTCCTATGGAATTTTGATCAATGGGAGCCCCTCAGAGATATTTAAAGGAAAAATAGGACTTAGGCAAGGGGACCGTCTATCCCCTTATTTATTCCTAATTTGTATGGAGGTCCTTACTCAAATGTTGAAGCACAATACTTCTAGGGACTTCAGATCAGATACTATGCTAAATGTAAGAAACTTTCTCTAACAAGTTTATGTTCTGTAGATGACCTAATCCTCCTAAGCAAGGCCAATGTCCACTTAGTCACTTTGTTGATGGATACTCTTAATAGTTTCAAGGCAATGTTGAGCTTGAGCATCAACCTACACAAGAGCTATATAATTATCTCCAAAAGCCCCTCTCATCTTTCTAATGTATTAACACAAGCTACGGGGATGGTAATCAAGGATCCTCTCCTTCCTTATTTAGGTATCCCTATATCATCCAAGAGGTTAAGGTTTTGTGAATACCTCCCACTAATAGAAAAGATCTAGAAAAGATTGGGGTCACGGACAAATAGAGCTCTTTCCTATGGAGGGAAAATTCAGCTAATCAAATCGGTTATTTTATTAATGCAAACCTACTGGTGTTCCTACCTATTTCTCTCCAAAGGCCTTATTAAAACCATTGAAAAATTGATGAAGCAATTATTGTAGGAGAAAGGAAATGGAGGAAAAGGAATGGAAAAAGTTAGTTGGAAAACAATTTATCAACCAAAAGAAGTGGGAGGTTTAGGGCTGGAGTCAATCAATGTGAAGAATAGTTCACTCATGACCAAAAGGTTTTGGCAAATCTTAGGTGAAAAACAATCTTTATGGATCAAATGGATTCATTTCTATATATTAAAAGGAGAAAGTCTTTGGGCTCTAAAAGTCAAAGATAGTTATTATTGGTGCTTTAATCAGCTACTAAGAATGAGGGAAGAAGTCTAACAGGACATTACTTGTCAAATCGGGACAGGAGAAGGGATATTTTTATGGTATAATAGTTGGACAGGGTAAGGAGTTTTAATTCAAAATTAGCTGGCTAGAACCCTATTGGAGAGATTCCCTAAGAAAACATAGGGATAGTCAGAATGGATCTTAGATCTTATCAATAGAAGAGACTAGGCTCTTATCCATCCAGCAATTTAATAGCTTTGGGGAAAGAGACATCTACTTATGGAAAGGGATTTCAGTCACAAAAATTACTATAAAGGAAGCTAAAAGGTTGAGGAATGGGACAGTAAATAGAGTGGAATGGTATTCCCTCATATGGAAAAGAGTTATTAGACCTAATGCTAGTTTTCTTCTCTGGCTAGCAATATTGAGCAGACTAAGCACTATGAATAAACTGAACTTCCTATCATCCTATACGATACGTATCCTCTGCAATCTAGAGGAGGAATGGTACTGCTGTCTCCTGCAACCAAATTCAAAAGAAATTACTTCCGTTAATACAATTTAATGTAGTAGTGGTAAGTGGATATCGTTCTCACGAGAAATCTTAATGATAAGGAGTTTACGAGTTCGAAACAAATTAAATAAAAGGGTGGTTTTTTTAATTGTGAGTTAAACAAAATTTAAATGGAATATGAAATTGAAAAATAACAAATAGCAAAACAATGATAATATAACAATCAATAAGAACAAATCTTGGCTTTCGGCCTCCTTCATTATTGAACTTACGTTGATCATCGACCCGAAAAATAACCAATTTATCAGTTAAGCATTAGTTGTGGTAAATTTCTTTACCTATTTTCTCTTATGTTTAGATAACCAAAACATGTATTTGAATTAACCCTTATTAATCAATAACCTGGATACGATCTCAGATTTAGTTAATTAATAGCTTTACGAATCAAGAAAATCGACAAACTAGACAATATACATACAATGTATATTTAGCCTAGACAATTATTTTTCCTAGAATTATATCCCTAATGTAGTAAAAAAAAATCCTAGTCACTACTTTTGGTTAAAAGAATTGAACTTCAACCTGTTTAATCTAGTGATTGATTAAATAAAATTACAAACTAGTTGCACACCTAGCTGTAAAATCAAACAATCAAATAATGACCTAGAAAAATAATTAATACTTGACTAATAAATCAATTGAAACAAAGAACAAAAGTCTCACAACTTTTAGAGTTCAATAACTAGGACTCCATAAACTAAGAAAAAGATTTAGCTACTCATAATGGAATTGAACATAAAAGAAATAACAAAATACATTGTCTCCATCCCAGGTCTTTATAGAAGTTCCGAAAATATGTAGCAAATTACTACAGAAAATTGAAAGACAATAGATGTCGAAGCAAGAAGAAAAGTTGCAGAATAAATGTCAAAAACTACTCCCATGGGTGCTGTCCAAAAAGCAAGCAAAATCACTACAAAAAAGATTAAAACTACTCCTAAGGGTGTTGTCGAAAAAGCAAGCAAAAACACTGCAGAAAAGATGAAAACTAATCCTAAGGTGGCTGTCGAAAAAGCAAGCAAAAACTCTACAGAAAAGTTGAAAACTAATCCTAAGGTGGCTTTCGAAAAAGTAAGCAAAAGCATGCAGAAAAGATGAAAACTAATCCTAAGGTGGCTCTCCCCGCGTACGTGAACAGTACATGTTTATACTCCTTTTTTTATTTCTTCTTTTCCCTCCTTGTGATCTTCTATAGATAATCCTTATCCCCACTTCAAGTTGCAGATCTCATTGATAAGATAGCAATCTGAACTTTAAAGATTGTGAAAATATGAATTTAAACTTCAACACAAAATCTTCAAAATCTGTCTTCATCCTTGCATGCCATGTCTAGTCTTAAATTTGCTACCAATTTGGAATTTTGGATTTCTTTGTTTCTTTCGCATCTTTTAAACTCAATTTCATCTCCCAAGTGTTGGAAATCATCTGAAAACAATTAAGATACAAATCCATAAAATTTAAATAATAATTTCAACATATGAGAGAGATTTATATATCAAATACGTGCAAACTAACAACTTAACAAGGAAACTAGATATCACCTCTTTTTGGTGTGTTTTCACCAAAGAGATTTGGAATAAAATCTCTAGACTAAGTGTCCCTAGATTTGGCTGTTACAGACTTCCTGATATCCTACAGCAGATACCTCTTCTACATTTTTCAAAAAATGATGGGGATATTATATTGATTTCGGTGGCGACTTGTTTTTAAGCTATTTGGAGGGAGAGGAATGACATAAGATTTAAGGGGAAATCTATCTCTTTTTACACTCTTATAGAGCCCATAATAGCCAGCATAAGGTAACAACAGATTATAAATCAATTGAACCAACACTGCAGTAGAGTACTAGCTCTCACAAGGAGAATTTAGTCCTAGCTATATTTCTTATGCAAATTGATCAAGATTCTTTCATTAAACCTAGCATCATCCCAAAACAGTTCAGAAATCCCTATCATTGACCAGGGTTCATATCAGTACGGTACAATAGCTCATGCATAGAAATCCCCAAAGTCTACTTCATAAACATCAAACATTATCTATCCATGGTCATATATTGACATTAAAAGAGCTTGATACTCACCTGATGAAAAAGGGTACTGCTCTTCCTTTGTCGCTTCATGAAGGCCTAGATCTAATCTTCAAGGAATATAGTTACTCTGAAAGGAAATTTCTTAAGAAGGAAAAAAGGAGGCTGGTCTATTCTGACAAGAGAAGCTTACCTAAATGAAGGCTACTCCTCTGACTCGTCATCGAATAAACATGACAGATCTCTATAAAAAGGAAAAATTAGAAGAGGTCTAGAAACAACTGATGAAAGCCCTAATCTTTTAAATCGCATAAAATTGAAACTAAGTTTGTTACCTGTGTATAAAGATTTATGATGAAAAGAAAGGAGGAGGATAAACGCCAGATGTGGATGATGAGTGATCCTCCCCTCCGTCACTGAGGAGACGCATCGTCTGTTTCCAACAGAACGATCGATTGAGGAGATAAGGATACATTCTATTTAGCCCTAAAAATGTGAATCGATTTAGGGGAAGTGGTGTTTACTCGGGTAGAGAGTCCCTTGATGTAGAAAAACAACGAAACCTCACCGAGGTAGTTCATCCGACTGCCTTCAGCCAGAGGCAGTCCTTCTTTCCCAAAACGTGTTGAAGAAGAAGATTCGAGAAAAAACTTATTAGTTATACCCTAATTGTCAAGACGTTCATTATTTTATTGGCTTTAAATGTAGTCGTTTTGTTAAACTCAGACATACAAGTTTTAGATGTAGTCGTTTCGTCTAGCTCAAACATATTAGTCTTTTAAGTAGTTCCATCCACGTGGGAGAGCCCTCTCTCCAAATGTTTCTATCCTTATATTTTATTAATGAATTCTTTAATTTCTCAAAAAAATAAATATTCCATTTTCATCTTTGATACCAAGATACTTCAATAACAAGATAATAAGAAATAAATCCTATATCAATCATTTCAAATTCTTTAACCAATGTCTTCTTAAATTCGTCAAACATCATTGGACTATTTCTTGTAAAGATTAAGTCATCAAAATAAATGCATACAAGAAGAATATTTCTATTTTTTCCTTCTTTGACATAAAGAGTATGTTTTTGTGGACATTGTTGAATCCATGGCTTTGAAGATATAATTAAAGTTAAACAATGTTTTCTTCAACTTTAACACTTTAACTTCATGTATTTTCATCACATACCCCATGGTTGTTGGATATATACCTCCTCCTTAAGGTAGCCATTCAAGAAGCTAAATTTGAGATCTATTTGATAGGTCTTCCACTTCTTTTGTGCAGCCATGGAGATTATTAAACGAATTGTTTCTATTCGAGCTAGGGAGCAAACAGCTTATCATAATCAAATCCATATTGTCGATTGTAGCCTCTAATGGCAAGGCTTGCCTTATACCTCTCTACTTTTCCTTAAGCATTTCTTTTGATTTTATATATCCATTTCACACCAATCGCCTTTTACCTTTTTGGAAAAGTAAAAAGTTCTCAAGTGTCATTCTTTTGAATTGTTTGGATTATTTTTATCCATTGCAAATCTCCATTTCTCCTATTGTGTTGCTTCTTCAAAGTGTAATGACTTGAAATCAACAAAGAGATAAAATAATGTTGCATTTTTTATCATCTTTATGGACTCATAAAATCTATTAGATGTCTTGTTCTTTTAGAATCCTTATACAAATTAGAAGAAGATTTATCTTTTGGTAAGTGAGGTGTAACACCAATATCTTCATGCTCTTCATGATTTAAATCTTCAAGTATAAGAAATGAAATATTTTCTTTGTTTTGAAAGAAATCCCACTTCCATAAGTTTATTTCATCAAAATCAACATCTCTACTAATCACAATCTTTCCATTAATATGATTAAACAGTTTATAGCCCTTAAAATTTGAGCTATATCAAACGAAGACATACTTTTTACTTTTTTCATCTAACTTTGTTCTCATCTCTTTAGGAAAATGCACATATGCAATGCTTCTAAAGACTCACAAATAAGAGACACTAGGCTTCTTAATACTCCAAAATTCTTGAGGTGTCATCAGACAAACAATTATGGTAGAGGATAGGTTGGACAAGTACACAACATAAGCAATAGCTTCGACCCAAAACTCCTTAGACTTATTTTAACTTTTAAGCATGCTTCTTGCCATATTGAGAATGAATCTATTTTTATGTTTCACAACTCCATTTTGTTGTGGAGAGTATGGAGTTATGAGAAAATGATGAATGTCATTAGCTTCATAAAATTTTTTAAACCTCATGGAAGTGAAATCTCCTCCTCTATTTGTTCTCAAAGCTTTGATGACAAATCCACTCTCGTTTTCAACTTAGGCTTTGAATCTTTGTAAGGCTCCAAAAGCTTCATCCTTTCCTTTCAAAAAATAAAACCAAGTTTTGTAAGAAAAATCATTAATGAAGAGTAAGAAATAGTTAGCTTCACCATAAGGGGATGGGTTAATTAGACCACAAATATCAACATGAACAAGTTGAAGTGGCTTGATGGCTCTTAAAGTTGACCTCTTTAGAAGTGGCTTTCTCACTTGCTTCCCCAAAAGACATCCTTCGCATAATTGATTGAGTGGAGTGATGAGAGGCGACCATCTACTGAAGTTTGTCATCTTTGCTATGCAAACATACTAGTGCTCCCAAATTTTCTTATCAAAAGGTCTTACTAAAAATGTGGAAAGAAGGATGAAGCAGTTCCTTCAAGGAAAAAGGGGAGGTGAAGATGGAGTTGTAAAAGTGAGTTGAAAGGATATTTGTCAACCAAAGGAAGTAGGAGGGTTGGGATTGGAGACAATAAGTAGTAGTAATAGAATTTTAATGCTAAAAAAGAATTGGAGAATCTTAAGTGAGAAAAAATCATTATGGATCAAATGGATTCACATCTATATTTTGAAGGGGAATAGTCTTTGGGCTCTGAATCCTAAAGATATCTACTCATGGTTCTTCAATCCAATACTAAAATTGAGGTAAATGGTTTAAAAATAGGTAACCTGTCAAATAGGGACAGGAACTCTAGCATCTATATGGTTTGAAAATTGGCATGGTCAAGGAGCTCTTACCCTTAATCAACAGGCTAGGACTTCACTCTTCAAGTTCTCAAGGAAAGTTAAAGTGCAAGAGATGATAGAGAATGAAAACTAGTTTCTATCTCTAGAGTTGATGAGGAATTTGTTGATTCCCTAATATATACAAACACTAAATATGAAGACATTTATCTCTGGCATGAACTATCTGTGACAAAATTAACAAACAAGAAATCTAAGGAATTGATGTTTAGGATTGGTACAAAAGTAGAGTGGAGCATATTGGTTCAGTGCAAAAGCCTAAATTCTAATGTCAGCTTCTTACTTTTGTTAGCAATGTTAAATAGGCTTAGCACAATGGATAGATTAAAATTCCTATCCATCCCTAAAGTTCGTGTTCTCTGCAATCTAGCGGATGAAAGTAGGGATCACTTGTTTTCCAATTGCAATATCTCTAATATTATATGGCAAAGGGTCTCTTCACTAATGTCAATATAGTCTCAACCAAAGCAGACTAGTAGACATTATCCATAGGATACTACATATGCCAAGCTCCAAGCAAGACAAGGAAGTATAGAAGAGAGTTGGAAGGAAAGAAGTTCCAGAAGATTTGTAGGGAAGTCCAGGAGCTTATCTACTCTTATAGAGCTAACAAATGCAAGTATAAGGGAGCGGTTTATCAATTATCATCAATACATGGCAAAGAAATGTAGCAAAAGACTAGTGACTTCTTAGAGAATCTAATACTTTTAAACTTTGTAAATTAATGCATTTCAGGTCTGTGTTATCATTCTGTCTCCTAGTTCTTTCAACTGAAATGTAGGGAGTACTACAGGCTACGTGGTGTATTTTAAGATGTATTCTTATGAGTGACTTCCTGTAACTGATATCTTTATTTATTAAATTTACTTTCTTAAGAAAAGGAATAACGATTGTCACCTTCAGACACTTGTTTGTCAAGAAACATAAACCAAATGAGATCTATCAAGGGACAACTATTGTTACCTTTATAAAGTTGTTTGTCTTGTCCACTTAGGTAGTTGAGTAAAAATAACTTGGATCATTCTACAGAAAATGCCGCCATTGTAGGCACTTTATTAACAAGCATAAATGTAGTTATCACTGACAAATTGATCTTAAAATTCCAAGTAAGTCATCTTAAAAAGTAAAAGGAAGCTATATGTGTAGTTACTTGATCTACCATTTTCCGACTCTTGCCACCAATATAAATTGAAAGCTGATTCGTGTAGAGATGGCATAATACAGTGTTATAGATTGTTTAGAGGAGATGGCAACTAAAGTTCTTGTACATCATGTAGTGTTCATCCCACACCCATCTTAAAGCCACATTAAAACTATGCTTAAACTAGCAAAACTACTTCACCACAAAGGCTTTCACATAACATTCGTAAGATTCTTTCAATAGACGTAACTATGCTTAAACTAGCAAAATTGCTTCACCACAAAGGCTTTCATATAGAATTCATGAGATTCTTTCAATAGACGTATGCTTGAATACTAAGGCCCAAAGTATTTTTGGTTTGAATTCATTCCAAGCGATCTTCCTCCTCTAAAAACTGATTATGTTCAACGTTTAATTGCCCTATCTAAAGTCATCATGGAGGGTCACTACTTGTCATCGTTCAACGGCCTGATTTCTTGATACAGTAATACAGAGTCTTCTAATATCGCTCCAGTGACCTGTAAAATCTCTTATGGATTCATGTCAACGTTCACGATTAAAGCAGCAAAAGAGTTATCAACAAGTGGTTGGTGTGCGTGGTTCAGCACTCTCATCCCTTAAGCAAGAGCTCGTGAGTTTGATCCTTGTGAATAAAGCTACTACTTACTGAGAGCACTTGACCTCTTAGTGAGCTGACTCGGTGTGAATAGGATTAGTTTTGGGACAGTAGATCCAGGTATACCTGCAATTCAACTTAAAAAAGCAGCGGAAGAGTTGGGACTTCCTATTGCAATTTTCTTCACTCTCTTTGCATGTTGCTTCATGGGCTTTCATTAAATTCGTGCACTCAAAGAAAGAGGACTGATAACCCAACAAGGTATATAAATTACAGGTTTTTTATGAATATGACAAATATTATTCTTATCTAAATGTTTCTTCAACCTGTATCCACCCGTGCAAAGCCTCTTTATTGTGTTTATTTGCAGATGAAAATTTTTGAACGAATGGCTATTGGGACCAAGTCGTAGATTTCATTCCAGGAATGGAGAACATTATATGGAAGATTTCGGAACAATATTTGATAGTCAGTGGTGATGATTGTTAAATTTGCAATAAGCTTATAGATTCAAACGGGAATAAAAGTTAAACCACTCACAAACTCAAGTAAAGTTCTATCATAAAATCAATTGGAAATAAGTAGAGTATCATCGAGGTATTATCAACACAAATGATTCATATAAAGGTTAGATTTTTTATTAAGGCCAAATAAGCCCTCTCTTGGAGCAAATAATACTAATGGGCAAATCCTTCATTAGGAGCTTAAATGATGGGCCCCTTCTAAGGAAAATAGCAAGTTAAGATCTTCAATTACAAGCCTACACGAAGAGAAAAATTAGATTACACAAATTTCATTTTAAAACCAATTGATAATAGTTAGAGTAGTTTAATTAATTTTTTGTGTTAGTCTTCTTTTTCCTCTTTCTATGACATGGGACATTGTATTATGATACCTTATACTGGGAAGGTAGACTCAACAAAGACATCACTCAAAGCTCCTAATAGCGGAGCTGTCATTATAAAGAATCTTGGAGATATTGTTGAATTGTTATTGAGCAGATCTTGTAGATATATTGTGTAGATATATTAGAGATATTATAGGATTCAAAATTCAATTCTATAATTATCCTCTTATTTTTCGATATTCTGTTTTCCTATTGTATCTATAAGAGCACTTTGTTATTCAATAATAAAGGTAGAGCTGGCTCTCTTTTACCAAATTTAATTGGTATCAGAGCAGGAGTTTTTAAAAAAAATCATAATGACAAACTCAGCCAATGAAAATGCATTCAATTCTCTATATTTGCTACAACCAACTGACAATCCTAGAGTTTCTCTGGTCACCTGCTTACTCAAAGAGGATAATTATTCAACATGGTGAAGAGCCATCACAAATGCCTTATTAGCTAAAAACAAAATGAGATTTGTGGATGGTAGTCTTCCACGACTTGAAGCGAATTCACCAAATGAAGCTGCATGGATTAAGGGAAATTCCATGGTGATCTCTTGGCTCTTTAATTCATTGCGCTCTTCTCTTTATGATAGCGTGGTTTTCTTTGAGACGGCAACGGAGCTTTGGAAAGATTTGGAGGAGCGATTTGTTGAAAACAGAGGAATAGCAATAAAAGTTTCAGATATTTCATTGTCTTTTTATTGATTTGATGATCCAAAATAACTCTGATATGCCTCTATTATATAGGCTTACATGAAAACTGAAAGACACTAAAATCGGAAACCCACTATTCTACTAGATTATTATTAGCAACAGAACTTGCTAAGCTATTGACCAAAACAAACTCATTATTCTCGTAAACTACTAACAATAATATC
>JAOSBN010011403.1:0-18340 GCA_027563595.1 Erythroxylum suave | reverse complement strand
TAATGTCTATGTTTTAAGATTAAAGTAACGACCCACTTTATTCTTTAAAACATACTTGATTCCAAATTCATTTAATAGTGCCATTATCGATAGTCAACTACTATCATCGTATGAAACTCGTCATTCCTTTGAAGTAAACTCTTTTACTTACACGGATATAAATCGTAACACTACAGTCTAAACCATAATTAAGTGACCAACTTGATTATTCAATTGTGAATCAACTAATTTAGATTATAATAATATACATGTTTGCCATACATCTCCATGTATATCTATATTACTTACAAAAGAATCTTGGTACCTATATATATAATGCTCATACAAATAAAACCAAACTGTTTTGCTTTATTAATTATAAATATTTTTCATTACAAAAGTAACTACAAGAAAACTAAGTTATATGTAAATACACTTGCTTTCAAGGGCACTATATTTACATAACTCCAATAACCTCCTACCTGCCCTAAAGCAAGTTTGACATATCCTTCATTACCATCCCTGCTATGTGACCCTCAAAACTCTTTTGAGACAGCGTTTTTATAAATGGATCAACAAGATTTTGCTCTATGGGAATCTTTATCACATTCACCTCCCCACATTGTAGTATCTCCCTTATCAAATGATACTTTCTCTCAATGTGTTTAGAAGCTTTATGGTTTCGAGTTTCTTTAGAATTAGCCAATGCCTTACTAGTATCACAATAAAGTGTAATAGCCTTTTCTGCCTTGGGAACTACCTCCAAATCATTCAGGAACTTGCAGAGCCATATTACTTCTTTTGTTGCTTCACAAGCAGTAACATACTCAGCCTCCATAGTCGAATTAGCAACACAAGATTACTTGATACTCCTCCAAACTATGACTCCAGCTCCTAAAACAAATATAGAACTAGAAATTGATTTCTTTGAATCAACATCTAAATGGAAATTAGAATCTGTGTATTATGTTGCTATAAGATTACTTTTAGAGTAAACAAGCATTAAATTCTTCGACCTACGAATATACTTTAGTATTCTCTTAACCTCAGTCCAATGCTTCATTCCTATATTGGACTAGAATTTACTTACCAATCCCACTAAATAATAGTTATCTGGTCTAGTTCAAAGCATAGCATACATAAAATTCCAACTGCCAAAGCATTTGAAATGTTATGCATGCATTTGACCTCCTCTTGGATCTTTGGTGCTTGCCCCTATGAAAGTTTGATTCCATGTCTAGTTGGTGTGAAACCCCTCTTAAAATCTTGCATGGAAAACTTATTAAGCATGTTCTCTATATAGGTTATTTGAGACGTGGCTATCAGTTTGTTCTTACGATCCTTTATAAGTTTGATCCCTAGAACATAGCTAAACTCTCCTAAATCCTTCATTGAGAATTATTCGTTTAACCATCCCTTAATTGTAGATAACATTCCTTCATCATTCCCAATGAGCATAATATCATCGACATACAGGATTAAGAAAGTAACCTTGCCTTCTTGTATCCTTTTATAGACACAAGGCTCATCTAGGTTTTTTATGAATCTATAGGTTTTGATAGATTTATCAAACCAAATTTTCTAAGACCTAGATGCTTGCATAAGTCCATAAATGGACCTTTTCAATTTGCATACCTTATGCTCATTACCTGGCTTAATGACTCGTTATGGTTCGGCCATGTAAATGGTCTCCTCAAAATCTCGATTAAGAAATGTGGTCTTGACATCCATTTTCAATATTTCATAACAAAAATAGGCTGCTATAGCCAAAAGAATTCTGATGGACTTAGTCATGACAGCTAGAGAAAAAATCTCCTCATAGCCTATACCCTCTTTTTGAGTATAACCCTTAGTAACCAATCTAGCTTTAAATGTCTCTACCTTTCCATCTGATCCTCTTTTCCTTTTCTCTATCCATTTACACCCTATGGCTTTTACATCTGCTGGTAGATCTACAAGGATCTAGACTTCATTGGTGTACATGGAATCTATTTTCGATTCCATTGCTTTGAGCCATTTTCTACATTAACATCATTAATAGCTTGTGAATAAGTTATGGGATATGTTTCTTCTTGATCCAAGATAGCAATTATGCCTTCTCCTAAACCCTAGATACCTGTTTAGTTGTTTCATAACCCTCCCACTACGTCTCGACATGACTTGATGTTCCGACTGCTCTTCTAATTCAACTTTTGAATACTTTTTGACATCTTGTTCCGCTATATCCAAATCAACTATTGGTTTGGATGAAATAGATAACCCATTTAGTACTACATCACTTCTTCCTCTATCATTTCTCAC
Source organism: Erythroxylum suave (assembly GCA_027563595.1). Taxonomy (NCBI): domain Eukaryota; kingdom Viridiplantae; phylum Streptophyta; class Magnoliopsida; order Malpighiales; family Erythroxylaceae; genus Erythroxylum; species Erythroxylum suave. The sequence goes on along the minus strand of JAOSBN010011403.1, from coordinate 16,060 downwards.
AAATTCTTCCTCTAAGAAGGCTGCAATTGTCGATATAAACACCTTCCTATCTTCAGGATTGTAAAAATAGTACCCTTGTGTACCCTTAGGATATTGTACAAACAAACATACTTCTAACCTTGGTTCCATCTTTGTGGATTCAAGCCTTAGAATATGGGTTGGGCAGCCCCAAGTCCTCAAGTGCTTCAATGTAGGGACTCATCTAGTCCACAACTCCTTAGGTGTTTTAGGCATCAATTTTGATGGAGCAAAGTTAAGAAGATAAGTTACTGTTTGTATAGCATATCCCTAGAACGATTTTGGAAGACTAGTGTAGGACATCATTGACCTTACCATTTCCAATAGAGTCCTATTCCTCCTCTCAGACACACCATTCTATTGAGGTGTTCTAGGAGCTAATAAGTTAGAAACAATTCCATTGTCAATTAGAAATTGTTGGAGCTCTCCAGTTAAGTACTCACCACATCGATCCAATTGAAATTGTTTTAATGTCTTGCCTAACTACTTCTCAGCTTCAGCTTTGAATTCTTTGAACCTTTCAAAGGACTCACTCCTTTTGTACATCAAATACAAATAGCAATATCTAGAGTAATCATCTATAAAGGTTATCAAGTATTCATAACCTCCTCTAGCTTATATGGTCATGGGCCCACACATCAGTATGTACCAGGTCCTATGTGGATTCAAATCTGTTTCCTCTGGAAGGAAATGAGGCTTTGGTCATCTTTCCTTTAATACAAGATTCACAGGTGGGTAATGGATCATTATCCAAGCCTGCAAGGATCCCATCCTTCATTAACCTATCAAGTCTTTTTCAATTGATATGACTCATTCTTAAGTGCCACAGATAATTTGAATTAATCCTAGAGTCATTGTATTATCTTGGTTTTATTAATATTGTAGTGTTTAGTGAGCCTATCATAGGTTCTACAAAGAACATCCCTGTTTATTTATCACAATAAAAATAAAATCCTTATTCTCATATATTAAAACAAAATTTTCAAAATATAAGGAATAACCAGATTTATTAGATAAAAAAGAAATCATGTTCCTTACAATCATTGGGATGTAATATACATCCTCCAAATATAACCTATGACCACTGGAAAAGTCCAAGATAATTACTCCCACTGATCCTACTGAAACATAAGATCCATCTGCTATCTTGACTTGAAACTGGCCTTTATATAGTCTTTTCCTTTGATAGATCCCCTGTAAAGAATTGCAAACATGATTAGTGGCCCCTAAATCTAAAATCCAAGAATCAGAATTTGCCATATTTCTAGTTCCTAATAAACTAAAGAAACCCACACCTTGTTTGCTTTTGAGAGACTCAAGGTAGACCGCTTTGCCTTGGTGTCTGCTTTGGCCTTCTTTTTCATGGGTTGGATCTTGAACACTATTTGGGCCTTCTTTTTCATTAGACCCTTCTTCTTTTCCTTACCCTTGGCCTGGGCTTAGAAGAAGATGCTACATTAGCTTCTAGCCTATGAGCCTTGACATTTAATATCTCCTCTGAACTTTTGGAAGGTATTCATCAACTCTCTCAATATGTAATCCTTGCTATTGAGCTCATAGTCCAACTTAAACTGTTAAATAGATGAGTTTAAGTTATTGATGATCATAATCATCTATGTATCAGTATCCATATCCACCCTAAGCATCTCATCCTCAGTAACCACAGAGATTACCTTCAGCATATAATCCCACACTGGCTCACCAGGTTTTTATCTAAGATTATGAAAACTTTGGATAGCTTTCAATCTTGCAGACCTAGTCCTCACACTAAACATCTCATATAGGTGATAGACCATTACACTAGCAGTTTTCATGCAAGCAATTTGCTTTTGCAACATTCTACAGACAGAAGCTAGAATAGAGCAATTACAAGCCTTATCAGTATTATGCCATCACTCATATTGTTGGACTTCCTCATAAGTTGAATTACTTCTCGAAGGTGCAGACTCGTTGTCCGTTAATACCCATGAAATTCGTTCATATTGAAGAATAATGTCAAGGTTACGTCTCCATTAATTAAAATTGTCTCCATTTTCTAATTTGTTTTTTGTCAAGAGCAAAGTGAGTGGATTCATATTGTGGTCGATTATGTCTGAAAATATAAGTTATTAAAACATGAGCATGTAAGTTATTAAAACATGTGCATATAAGTTATTAAAACATGAGTATACTAGTCAACAACATTGGAACTTTGAATAAAATCATGATGCATGTATGCTTGATGATATAATTAATAAAACCTAAAAAAATAAAACTTTATACGACAGTTATTTTTCTTATCTATAACAGAATAAAGGGCGGTGGGCCATCTTATCCATTAGAAGAAAAACTGGGACCCTTCCACTAGAAAAACTACTAATCATCTTTATGCTATTTTTTGAGAAGCGGCATGATTTGGTCCATACTTTTACCAACAGCTACGATGGGTAGGTTATTGACAAAATATGTTGAGTGTGTAACCATGTGATTCATCCACTAAAGGCACTTACAGACCATGCGTCGGTGGGAGGTCACATTTGTTACTAATGAGTAGACTTATCCTTAAAGAGACCCAAACCATGCAAGATCTAAGATTCATGTCCTCCTGTAGGGAGTAACACTTCACCACATGCAAATGGACAATCATATGGAGACCATGGACTCTCAAATAAGCCTCTTCTCCCACTCAATCTTTTTTTGGTCTTTAAGTTTTTAATAAATACCATCTTGTCTAGATGTAATTTATTATCCATCCTATATTATTTCATTATATATCTCATGCATAATGAATGCATGACAAAGCCTAAGGTTGGCAATTTTCTAAATGGCATACAATCACATAATATACCATACTATTTACATCCATTTATCCATTCATCTTATAAAGTAATAGGCCACATTTGATTGTCAATCCTAGAACATAAATAAAATTACAATGCTTTTAGGCCTAAAACAAAAAAATTTATTAGACTTGGATATTACACTTCAAACTCTTCATCCACCTGACCAGGGTCATTCGGTAAAAATGTGTAATGACATTTTCATAAAACCAAAATTTTTCACTTTGAAAACAACAAAAAATAACACTTGTTTTCATCAAAACCGAAACTTTGGCAATATGAAAACAAAAAATCCAGCACTTTTTTTGGTAAAACTAACACTCAGAAAACATTCCAAAACTTATCTTTCACCAGACCAAAACTTTATCAAACAAGAATTCCCGCACCATAGTTATCACAAAATAGAAACTTTGTTAAAACAAAATTCCAGCACTTTGGTTTTAATAAAACCGGCACTTTGCCAATACTCCAAAGGATACACCAAAATCATCACCTATGCTTCTTTTTCATCCATGGTTGTTCCATCTTCAATCTCACAAAATTTTGTACAATAAAAAATCAAAGAAAACTAAAAACTGTAACCATGGAGGAAACATGATGATGATAGGCCACTCTCCTTGTTACAAACTAAACAAAGAAAAACCTATAAGGTAAAACTATATTTTATGGACAATCAAAAGAGCAAAACATAGACATATATATTTCTATCACATAAAAATATACAACACACAACATTTAATTAGGAACCCATGCATCACATATAGGAACCGAAATCATGCATAAGAAAATGGCTCTGATACTAATTGTTGGGTCGAAAATGAAATCACAAAAGATTTGGTTAAACGGTAGATTTCAAAACTTTTTTCAAAATCAAAAACGCAGTGGAAATAACATAACCAAATCAACATGTTTCAGCTATATATGATATGATATAAGGAAAATAATTTACATGAGAACAAGGTGGTAGAAATATACCGACTCCTTGCTACAGCTTTGACTCCTTGCTTTTGTATCCTCTCCTTGTTATTGTATCCTGACCAATCTGATCTACCAATTGTTTTTATTGGACAATTTGGTAATCAAGATCCTTTGGTGGGAATGGAGAACAAACATTTTTTAGGAGATTTTATGTAGAAGAAAGAAGCCAAAAATGAGACTCTTCTCATTCAAGTTTCGGCTATGCATGCATAAGAGGAGAGAGTGAGTGAAAAAACAAAATCAAAGAACACTTTTTCCTCTCCGTGTCAAATTCGGTTATCATGAAAGAAAGATGTGATGTGCATCCAATGCATCACTTCATTCTTTAATCAATCATAAAGAAACCAATAAATGAGACTCTTCTCATTTATTTAAGATGGCTATATGAAAATACCAATAACTTAAATGGGACCTTCTCATTTTCTGTTATCGATGAAAGAAGGAAGAAAAAATACATCAAATGCATCTCTTCCTTTCTTTAATGAAATGAATGCTATAAGGTTACATTACATGCCATCATTAAAAGACAACCATTAAACCATTTAATGATAAGATCATTACTCCATTTAATCATGATAAAGCATGATAAAAACCATATTTAATTTAGCAATTCAATGTTATATGTGCAGCTGCACATTTAGGTATAAGAAACTGAAATATGCCCTCCTTTCTTTAATAACTTTGTTTTAATTTAATTAATGTAATTAATTAAATCAAACCAAAGTCAAGCCCAATATTAAATGTCCATTTGGGCTTCTAATTAAAGTAACCCCAACATTCAATCATAGGTTTTAAAACCTCTATTTATATGTCTTAGGTTGCTTGATAACCTTTCTAGAAGACAAATGGGGAATCTAATTGGACTTATATAATTCAAGCTCCAATAAGCCCAGAATTAATTTAATCTCATTAGAAATAATTCCAACTTATTAATCAAATGTCATTCCACTAATGACAATTGGTTAAACTCTTTAATTACTAAGTATGATGAGAATACATGTTTCAAATAAGATGTCCAATTACAAGCTTTATTATGAATCGTATTATAACCATCCACTCAATAAAGGATAAAATTACCATTTTGCTCAATAAAGGATAAAATCTCCCGTTTTACTCTATATCGTGATTGACACACAAGATCTCATCTTGATACTAAGACTTGATGGGTAGCTAGTGCATCAAAATATCGGGCCAGTTTAATCACCAAACTCCGTAAAACATATAAAAGTGGTGATATCACTATAAACTCTTTATTTGAGTGAATGTTCCCTGATACATGTTTCAATTAATAATTCCAACATGCAGACACTAGATTGATACTCTGTATAAATCCATTCCGATCATATCAAGAATTATAATGAAACACATATGAGATCACCATCCATCAAGATTGTAATAACAAAATGCTAAGGTCTATGTTTTAAGATTAAAGTAACAGCCCACCTTATTCTTTAAAACATACTTTATTCCAGATTCATTTAATTGTGCCATTATTGATAGTCAACTACTATCATCATATGAAACTCATCATTCCCTTGAAGTAAGCACTTTTATTTACATGGAGATAAATCATAACAGTAAAGGCTAAACCATAATCAAATGACCAACTTGATTATTCAACTGTGAGTCAACTAATTTAGATTATAACAATATGCATATTTCCCATACATCTCCATTTATATGTATATTACTTACAAAAGAATATTGGTATCTTATGACTACATATATATAATGCTCATACAAATAAAACCAAACTCTTTCGTTTTATTAATAATAAATATTTTTCATTACAAAAGTAACTGGAAGAAAATTAAGTTATATGTAAATACACTTGCTTTCCAGGGCACTATATTTAAATAACTCCAACAATTGGTATCAGAGTCAAGTTACGATCTTAGGATCTGTGGGTTATGGGTCCACCACAAGAAGACAATAGAATAGAAAATTATAGATTAGAGCTTTCTTAATGTAGGATTTTGTGACAATTTTGGAGTGGTAATTATCATAACTAAACCAAAACTATAAAGCTATTGGAGTGTGAGTATTTCAGTGGAGAGGAAGAATGAAGATGGTGAATGTTCCAGCAGAAACTTTTGTTTCATTAGCTTAATTCAACCAGGTGCAAGGTGTCACCATTTGACAATGACATTTGTCACTAGGCATGCCTTCAGTTTTTCCTGCATATAAGCTACCAAATGTCACCTAGTTACTAGTCCATATGTCACTCAATCATTGCTACCATTTTTCAATTAATTACCTATACCAAATGTCACTCATTTATCTAGACCATTTGTCACTTATTTCATAGGCTTAATCATCCTTATTTTCCATGTGTCAATTTGTCTTGCCACTTGGCATTTTTCCTATTCCAAACGTACATATTAATTCATCAATCTCCCAAGTATAACAAATAATTTCATATTACTAATTTTAATCCATTAAACCAAAATTCAAGACATAAACAATACATAATTCACATCATGATCATTTTAAACCTTTTATACGCCGAAACATGTCAACTGAGTGCATATACTATGTTTGCAATGTGTATAAAATCATAATTCATATGTGTACGCTAATGATATGAATGTGAATGGAATGCATTTTGTAAATTTTCAATGATATTACTTATATATAATAGTCTAAGGTTCTAACCCTTAGTATGGAAAATGAGCTATTACAATTCTCCCCCTTGAGAAATTTTTTCCTCAAAATTCTTACATGATTGATTAAATAGATAGGGTACTGATTTCCCATGCTCTCCTCGATTTTCCGGGTGACTTCTTTTCTTGAATGATTCATCCAAAGGACTTTAACCAATGGAATCACTCGATTTCTCAATTGCTTAGTTTGATAACCAACTATCTTAACTGGTTCCTCAACATAACTCAAGTTGGTTGCAAATTCAACCTACTGAGCTAGTAAGACATATGTCAGATCTGAACGATATCTTCTAGGCATACTAACTTAAAACAAATTATAAATTTAAGCCATCTCAATTAGTAATGCTAACTTGTAAGCTAATTTTCCTATTCTTTTAGTAATCTCGTATAAGCTAATATATCTAGGACTTAACTTCCCTTTTTACCAAACCTTAACACTCCTCGCCAAGGTGATACTTTCAGAAATACCTTATCTCTCACTTGGTACTACATATCTCTCTAGTTTTGATCTGCTTAACTTTTCTTCCTATCTTGGGCCACTTTAATTCTATTAAGAATCAATTCATCCTTGTCAATAGTATCTTGAATTAACACCGGGCCTTCAATAATCCTTAGACTGTCTTCATCCTAATATAAAGGCAATCGACACTTTCTACCATATAATGCCTCATATGGTGCCATATCGATACTACTACGATAATGATTGTTATATGCAAATTCAATAAGAGCTACATATTGATCTCATACTCTTTAGAACTCAAAAACACAAGCTCTAAGCATATCTTCAACAGTCATAATAGCGCTTTCACTCTATCCGCTTGTCTAAGGATGAAATGTTATACTAAAGTTCAACTTTGTACACAAAGCAATCATAAACTAATGCAAAATCTTAAAGTAAATCTAGGGTCTTGGTCTGATACAATGGGCATTAGAACTCTATGTAATCTTACTACTTCATTAACATACTTTCGGGCTAACTAATCTACTGTATTATTCTCTCTCACGGGAAAGAAATGGGCCAACTTCATCAATCTGTCAACAATGATCCATATGGCATCATGTTCCTCAGAGTCCTTGGAAAATATAGTAATCCTCTCTCATTTCCACTCTGGAATAGGTAATGACAATAACTTCCCAACTGGAGCCTGATGCTCTACCTTAATCTGCTAACAAGTCAAACATTTAGAAATAAACTCTGCCACTTGTTTCTTCCCCCCTAGCCACCAGAAATTCTATTTCAAAGTACTGTACATTTTGTTAGTACCAGTATGTATAACATAGGTTGCTTTATATGCATCTTCCAAAATCTCTTTTCTCAGATCATTCACATCAGGTACATATAATATCTGCTTTAGCCACAATTCATCATCCCTCAATTCAAACTCAAAATTTAGATTATGTTTCAACTTCTCAATGATTTTCACAAATTTTAGATCCTTGCTTTAAACTTTTCTGATCCTTTCATACAATACCGGTCTAATCTTCAATGTAGCCAATAATGCTTCATTCTACCCCAAATTTATCTCAACATTCAATGCTCTCGATTGCACTAGGTTTGGTAATCTCGATGTTTGAATTTGATCCATACTACTATTGAATTTCCTGTTTAATGCATCATCCATAACATTAGCTTTACTAGGATGGTATTCAATCGTGCAATCATAATCCTTAAGCAATTCAATCCATCGCCTTTGTCGCATATTCAATTCTTTGTAACTTTAATAAATATTTCAAACTTCTATGATCTGTAAATATCTAAAATGTTTCACCATATAGATAATATCTCCAAATCTTGAAAGCAAACACCATTGTATCAAGCTCTAAATCATGAACCAGATAGTTAAGCTCATGAGATCTTAATTGTCTCGATGCTTATACACTCCACCATAATGCAACAAAACACATCCTAATCCCTAGTGTGAAGCACCACTATATGCTACAAATCCTCCAGATCTAGATGGTATAGTTAAAACCGATACTGTTGTTAATCAGTGTTTTAATTCCTCAAAACTTCTTTAGCATTCATTAGTCCGTTTGAATGGCACATTCTTCCTCATAAGCTTTTATCAAAGGGGCGGAGATTAAAGAAAAACCCTCGACAAACCTTCTATAATAACCTGCTAAGGCTTCCCACTTCATTACTACCCCAACTTTCTTTGGTTCTACCTGTATGCCCTGTCCAAATACTATATAACCCAAGAATACAACTTGATCAAGCCAAAGTTCACAGTTACTAAACTTGGTATACAATTGCTTCTCTCTCATTATCTGTAAGACTAACCTTAAATGCTCATAATTTTCCTCTCTACTCTTTGAGTATGCTAGAATATCATTTATGAATACGTTCAGAAATGATATAAATAAGCTTGGAAAACTTTGTTCATCAACACCATAAGAGTCATCAGAGCATTTGCCAATCTAAAAGGCATCACTAAAAACTCAAAGTGCCCATATCATGTTTTAAATACACTCATTTATAAAATCAATCTGGCTAGCACTACTTGACAAACACCTCGAAATATTACTGTTAGTTGATTACAAGATTTAAGAATTACTTATTTAGTATAACAATTCATTATAGCCCTATAAGTAGTAAGCTAATCCAAAGCTAATTCATACTCAAAATGAGGTTTATCTCTTTCATCTTCAATATTATCAATTCATCTCTCAATTTTACCTATTCAAGCTGAATATTGCAACCTTTACACACTTCTCCAATCATTGTAGTACTATTTACTGAAGTACTCACCTCTAAGTCACATGTCAACATCTATCTCTCACAATGTAGTTTAGATACCAGATGCGGTGTGATAAATAAATATGTAGATCCTGGATCTAACAATGCAAATACCTCAAAATTAAAGATATGTAACACACCTGCAACAACATCTAGGGAATTTTGTGCCTCCTATCTGGTGATAGCAAAGCTTCTAGCCTAAGACTATGGTTGGTTACTATACACCTCAATCCTAACACTGAAACCTTCCGAACTTATTCTACCTCTACCTTTGCCTCTCTGTCCTACTCCACTAGCTTTACTTTGCTAGACATTCATCTTAGATACTAATCCTCCTCTCAATCCAAACTGTGGTTCCAAAAGTTAGGGGACAGTCGCTAATCTGATGCTCATAAGAGCCACTATAAAAGAAAGCCCCCGATGTCTTCCAATAATCCCTACCATGTTTCTTTCCTCAGTGCTTACAACTAGGCATCTGTTGTGTTTGTCCTAATCATACTTGACCTTTAACACTACTAGCCTATATAAACTGCCTCTCAGTCTAAACCCCAACTATCTCGAACTAATCTATGATCAGAACAATCTATTCTTGTGTTTGCTAATTCTCCTGCCAAAATCAACTTGAGACTGACCATGTCTCTTCATTCTAAACTTTTGCCTAAACTCTCCTCGTCCATCTTTTAATAACTATTCAATTTAGATTGAAGTAGCTCTCAGCTTAATAAAACTATTCAAATTAGTAATAGCCAACCTCATTTTGATCTTTATATTCAGTCCATCCTCAAATCGCCTACATTTATCCTCCTCAGTCAGAATCAAAGCAGTAACATACCCCCATTAACTCATTAAATCACACCACGTACTTAGCTACAGTAAGACTTCCCTATTTCAGATCTAGAAACTCCTTCATCTTCCTATCTAGGTAGATCTTTGGCAAATAGCTCTGCTTAAAAACTCACATGAAGTTTTCCCACGTCAGTCTACAAGGTCGGGCATAACTGCCAGGAATAGTCTTCCACCACTGATAAGTTGAACCTTGCAATAGCGAGACTGGGTAGTCAAACCTCTCATCAAACTCGTAGTTTATCTTATTAAACACCCTCACCATTCTTTCTAGCCAACGTTCTTCCTCCACGAGGTATGTACTTCCACAAAAGTTTATAGCCCCCTACTTCCTAAGTTGTTCATACCTTTTCTCTCTCCTCTCAGGAATTCTCAGAGACATTTGTTCAAACTGAGGTACTAGAGACTCTCTATTAGCTCCTATAGACTCACGGTGAACTAACTCTGCAACTCGATCTCTTATATCGGTTGACCTATAATAAACAATAATTGTGATCACTATACGAGTCTCTCACTATATGTTAGGTTTAAATGCTTATATATATCCTTATGGATGTCAAACTATGCTCTGATACCAAAAATTGTAATATACCATTACTATGTAGTATATGCCCAAACATCTAGAGGACATTCCAGAATATAACCTATAAAAATGACATGTTAGAGCAATCACAACAACTTATTATGGCATCATACAGAACATAAGGACTTAAAAGATCAACTTTTCCCATTCCATTCGCAAGCATAACTTATATTGTAGTATTACACTTCATAATCCACATATATTTACATTACCAAAAACATCTAAGAGCTTACTACTATTTTACAAAGTGTTCTACATGAAATGACAACAGTAAACAAACACAATCTACTAGACTCCTCAGATATCATCTAATCAGACCTTTGAGCCATTCTTGTTTCCAAAATTGGCAATACTAGATTTTGTCTAGTATGCCCTAGAAGCTAGGTCTTCCTCGTACCTAAAAATCAACGTTACAATTTTGATGAGTTTGTGAACTTAGCGAGTGAACCATCATTGATTTTCTCACTCATATCAAATCGCAAGGATAATTCATAACCCAATTCACAAGTGGATCAATCATCCAAAATTGAATATTACATCACATTTTATCATGCTTCAATAAATACAACTTGTGAACACATTTCACATTGCTATTTTAGAACAATCCAATAATTCATTTCAATCATCTATAAAATGTATATCAAGTTATATATGCAAATGCACATGCAACTCCATTCATTTTTACTTTGTTGTGATCGAGTGCCTATTTACTGTCCTGTATCCATTATGGATACCGAGCTCATTTCATTTACTATCCCCTACTCATTGTGGATACCAAACTCATTAATAACTGAGCTTGTGACTCTTTGTGCATATTTTTTAACCTAATCTCTTTTTCACACTGATCACTCCAGTTACAACTCCTTTATCTGATCATGCATAGAAATGTGATGGAATGCATCAACTCACATAGTATGCTATTTATAATTTCATTCATTTTACACAATCATTTATCACATTCATCATATTTGAGTGCAACATTCAATATTTAGTTGAGTACACATTTTCCATTTTCATATACAATTAGAAATCACTTCTAATACAATCCCAAATATCAAACTCCTCAGACCATCGATATCTAAAATTATCATAATCACATAAGTAATAATTCAATAACCAAATTTTAAATAGAAACAAATAAATCATGTTAAGAAAACATCAAGGTTAACTCACAGTACACTCCAAATATGCTATTGCCTTGATGACCTAGCAATGTTTGGATGCTGACGATCAATTTGTGCTTCTTTAATCATGCAATACATATATTTTACACATTACTAACTTGATAAATCATATGAATATTTAATCATGCACATGTATATATATATATATATATATATAATGTTCAATGCATGCTCAATTGAATTTTCCCGAATATATATCCTTAATGACAAGTCTTGATCATTCAAACATTATAGTTTGTTTATAACAAGTTTGTAATTAGGGTTATACCTTATATAAACTTGATTATTCTAAATTCATCAATCATACATTCACCAATCCTTTTGTAGTATATAATCACACAATATCCCAATTCTCATTCATTCGTACCTAATATATTACTCATATCCTTTGGATCACATTAGCATTCATAAGAACACCTTTATTCCTTTAACAACTTAAAATTTCCATATTTAAATACATTGATATCAAACAATCTTTTCCTTAAGTTAACATCGATAAGCAACCTAAACTTATCAAAAACTTAACCAACTAATCCAACATCAAACTAGGTTCATTTTAAACCTCAATAAAGTCCAAATGCACCAAAGTAAAGTAATTTATCCTTAGTTGGTTCAATTATCACACAAATTAGAAAATTTCATTTCCAAAGCATTACCCATGAACATGGAGGACCTCTCCCTGATCATAGAATGGGTGAAACGAAGGTTCACCATCCATTTCCTTCAATTTTTTTCCAGATTTTAATATCTTTGAACCAAATTCAAAGCATCTTCTTAATAGTCCATTAATTATACCTCAATTCTAGCTCACTTCATCATTAACATCATACACAATCTGTCCTAATTCAATCATCATCAAGTTCTATCACATCGTGCCATAAAGTTTAGATTTCACTTATTAAGCTTAAATTCCACATCAATACATGAACTCTTGTTTTCCTTTCTTGCATACAAGATCATCACAAATACAAGATGGAAGTAGGATGGTTGTTAGCACCAAGAAGACAACCAAATAGAAAATAGCTTATTATAGCTTTCTCAATGCGAGATTTTGCGACGATTTTGAAGTGGTAATTAACAAAATGAAAGAAAATTTTCAGAGCTATGGGATATGAGTATTTCGATGGAGGGGAAGAATGAAGATGGTGAATGTTATAGTAGAAACTTTTGCTACATTAGCTTAATTCAGCTAGGTACAAGGTGTCACCATTTGACAATGGCATTTGTCGCTAGCATGCCTTCCATTTGTGCCATATATAAGTTGCCAAATGTCACCTAGTTACTGTTCCATTTGTCACTCAATCATTGCTGTCATTTGTCAATCAATTACCCATGCCAAATATCACTCATTTATCTAGGCCATTCGTCACTTATTTCATTGGCTTAATCATCCAAATTTTCCATATGTTAATTTGACTTGACACTCGACATTTTTCCTAGTCCAAATGTATATATTAATTCATCAATCTCCCAATTATAACAATTAATTCCAAATTACTAATTGTAATCCATCAAACCAAAATTCAAGACATAAACAATACACAATTCACATTATGATCATTTTAAACCTTTCATACCCCGGAACATGTCAACTGAGTGCATATACTATCTTTGTAATGTGTATTAAATCATAATTCATGTGTGTATGTGAATGATAAGCATGTGAATGAAATGCATTTCATAAATTCTCAATGATACTACTTATGTGTAATAGTATAAGGTTATAACCCTTAGTATGGAAAATGTGCTATTACAATGACAATAAGATACCATTCAAGCACAAAGATAAATTTTATTATTTAGGGATTAGGTCAGCTATGCGTTATGGGACAAAGTGGTGGCCTATTAAACAAGTGCATTTTCATAAGCTAATGGTGGGGGAGACAAGGATTCTCCGTTAGATTTGTAACTTTACCAAAAGAGATAAGTTGAGGAATGTAACGATAAGAGACAAAATAAAGTTGGATAATATTAATGAAAAATTAAGAGAGACAAGGCTTAAGGTGCTTCGAACATTTTAAGAGGAGACCCTAATGCTCCATTGGGAAGATACAAGAAGATTGTACCTAGAGATCTAAAAGGAAGAAGGGGTAAAAGGAGTTGAGGGAGGTGATTAAGAATGATATATGATAGATGGATATTTGACTATATTTTTACATCCATATTTGATGTCTTTTTCTTGATATTTTATAATTTTATTGTATATTTGGTACTTAATTTGCTCCAAGTGTGTTTACAGGTGATAATTTCCTTCATGGAGTTAAAGGAGAAAAATTCAAACAAAAAGTTGGCATAAAACAGAGAATCAATGATCTAGAAGGAGTGCATGGCCATGTACTTTAGCACGCTCGTGTATTTTTGTGGTACGTAGCAAATTCTAATTATGAACAGTCCGATGAATGACTTGACTATGCAAGAGACCATCCATAACCAAAAAACCTAGAATTCAATATAAAAGTGAGTTTTAGGGGCAAAATAAAGGAGGAGACTTTGGGAGGCGATTTCCAAACATGAATTCATTCTCTAGGTGCAATTATGTTGTAGAGAAGTGGAAAATACAAAGAAATCATGAATAGATGCATCAAAATTCAAGATCAAACCTCTACATTGCAAACATTCAATAGATGACAATCAGGGCAATTTAGAATCATGATTCCATTGTTTTCAAATTGTTTTTCTTTCATTGTATATTTGATTTCGTATTCGATCATGATATTAAATGTCTAGTTAGTATATAGCTTAAATGAACCTTATGTTAGTACTTTGACACGATTTGATTCTTTTATTAATGCAATTGGTTGTTTAATATATTATGATCTACTTATGCTTTTTATTTATGTTCTAATAACCTGAGAATATTAAATCATAATCTAATTTCATACGTAGATTGGTTGTTTAATATATTGTGATCTGCTTATGTGTTTCATTTATGTTCTAATAACCTGAGAATATTAAATCATAATCTGATTTCATACGTAGAGCTTGAGAAATCATGGTGTGAATAGATCTACCATAATTAGAAGGAGTTGATTGTAACCAAAGAGATAGTGTTGGTCAAGTTTTAATTTTTATAAAACCTTTAATATTCCACAAGCGCAAGGCTCGTAAGCATAGTATATAAGGTGTCGATCCCACGAGAAGTTAGTGAACTAATTGAATCTTAACTTATCTAAGGCCTAAAAGAATAATTAAAATGAAAACAAAAATAAGCAAAAAATTAAGTACTTGAATATGGACAAATTGAAAATTGAAAGTCTAAACTAATGTAAGGAAATCAAAATTAAGCACAATTAATTGACAAATCAAAAAATAACCAATTATGATAACGGGGGATTTTGCCCATCATATAATGCTAGCTTTATTACTTTTAAGTTAATTTGGTATCAGTCCTAAAATTTTGAAGGGTGGATTATTCTCTCTCGAGTTCTAGTCTTTAACCCTAAATCATAACCGTAATTGAATTGAATTAAGAAATTTGCAATCTCTTAATTAGCAAACAACCCCCACATCTAATTAGGTTTTAAGCACTCTAATAGATAATCGAGTCCTCACATGAGATCTCTCTTCGTATAAATTACCAATTTGATTGTTTATGTGATCTATTAGATTGTTTAACTCTCATTACCCAACCTAATCATTTTTCTACCAATTCTGTAACATATCGTTTTCTTATTTTAAGTTAGAATCCTAGAATATTGTACATGAGAGATATTATTCAGAAGTTAGAAAGTGCAATTCATGCTCTTTCATAATATACCATACACACATGTGAATATTAATTTTTGCACACATTATAATGATTGTACATGCATTCATTTGACATTTTTTTAGTATAATTGATTTTAATATGATTATGATATAAATTGTGGATTATATGTCTTGAAAATTGATTTGGTGAGTATGAATGTTGATTTAGAAATTTTGGTGAAATTTGGGAATTTTTTGAATTTATGGGTATTTTTGGACTAGGAAAAATGCCACGTGATAAGACAATTGATGAATGGTAGCAGAAATAAGTGACAAATGGCAATAAAAATTGTTGAAAAGTGACTATAGGATTCAATGACAAGTATTGTAACATCCCATCACCATTGGGAGGTTAAAATGGTAAATATAAGTGATTAATGAGACCTCATAAAAGAATTTTTCAAGCTCATACATAAAATGGTATACACATACACATTAATAGTGATATTTGTTCTGCACATGAAATTAATTGTACATGCATTCATGAA
>JAOSBN010011394.1:0-18341 GCA_027563595.1 Erythroxylum suave | reverse complement strand
TTGATGCAGAAAAGTGGCTCAAGGCAATGGAATCAAAAATAGATTCCATGTACGCCAACAAAGTCTAGATCCTTATAGATCTACCAGGTGTAAAAGTCATATGGTGTAAATGGATCTTCAAAAGGACGAGAGGATCTGATAGAAAGGTAAAGACCTTTAAAGTTGGATTGGTAGCTAAGGGCTATATTCAAAAGGAGGGTATAGACTATAAGGAGACTTTTACTCTAGTTGCCAGGCCTAAGTCCATCAGAATTCTTTTAGCCATAGCAACCTATTTTGACTATGAAATATGGCAAATGGACGTCAAGACAACATTTCTTAATGGGGATCTTGAGCAGACCATTTATATAGCCTAACCAGAAGGATTCGTTGAGCTGGGTAATGAGCATAAGATATGTAAGTTGCAAATGTCCATTTATGGACTTAAGCAAGCATCTAGGTCTTGGAACATTAGGTTTGATAAGGCTATCAAAACCTATGGATTCATAAAAAACCTAGATGAGCCTTATGTTTATAAAAGGATACAAGAAGGCAAGGTTACTTTCCTAATTTTGTATGTTGATGAGAGTATGCTCGTTTGGAATGATGTAGGAATGTTAGCTATAGTTAAGGGATGACTAAATGAACAGTTCTTAATGAAGGATTTTGGAGAGGCTAGCTATGTTCTAGGGATCAAGCTTATAAGGGATCGTAAGAATGAGTTGATAGCTTGTCCCAACTGACCTACATTGAGAACATGCTTAATAAGTTTGCAATGCAGGATTCCAAGAGGGGTTTCACACCTACTATACATAGAATCAAACTTTCAAAGGAGCAAGCACCTAAGACCTAAGTGGAGTTCAAATGCATGTGCAACATTCCATATGCTTCAGCAGTTGGAAGTTTAATGTATGTCATGCTTTGCACTAGACCGAATATCCGTTACGTAGTGGGAATAGTAAGCATATTTCAGGCCAACCCATGAATGGAACATTTGACTGCTATCAAGTGCATATTGAAGTAACTTTATAAGACGAAGAACTTAATGCTTGCTTACTCTGGAAGTGATCTTATTCTGATAGGATATACAAATTTTGATTTCTAATCAGATGTTCATTCAAGGAAATCAACTTCTAGTTCTATATTTACTTTGGGAGGTGGAGCCATAGTCTGGACAAGTGTCAAGCAATCTGATATTGCTAATTTGACTAAAGAGGCTAAGTATGTTGTCGCTTGTGAAGCAGTAAAGGAAACAGGCTAGCTCTGCAAGTTTCTAAAGGATTTGGAGGTAGTTCCTAAGGCAAAAAAGGCCATTACACTTTATTGTGATAATAGTGAGGCAGTGGCTAATTAAAGAACCTCAGAACCACAAAGCCGCCAAACACTTTGAGAGAAAGTATCATCTCATAAAGGAGATAATACAACATGGTGAGTTGGATGTGGTGATGATTCCCATATATCAAAGCCTTACTGATATGTTCACAAAGACACTATCACAGAAGAGCTTCGAGGGTCACATAGAAGGCATAAGAATGAGGGATATATCAAACTTACTTAGGGCAAGTGGGAAATTATTAAGGTTATATAAATATAGTGCCCTGGAAAGCAAGTGTATTTACATATAACTTAATTTTCTTCTAGTTACAATATTGTAATGAAAATATTTATTATTAATCAAATAAAAGAGTTTGGTTTTATTTGTATGAGCATGATATAACTAGTCATAAGGTACCAAGGTTCTTTTGTAAGTAATATACATATACATGGAGTGTACAGGGAACATGTATATTATTAGAATCTAAATTAATTGATTCACAGTCTAATAATCAAGTTGGTCGCTTGATTATAGTTTAGACTGTAGTGTTGCGATTTACCTCCGTGTACATAAAGGAGTTTATTTCAAGGGAATGATGAGTTTCAAATCAAGATAGTAGTTGACTATCGATAATGACACTATTAAATGAATCTGGAATCACGTACATCTTTAAAGAATAAAGTAGGCCGTTACTTTAATCTTAAAGCATATACCTTAGCATTCGTTTATTATGAACCACAATCTTGATGAGTGGTGAACTCAGGTGTGATTCGTTATAATTCTTGATATGAACAGAATGGCTTTTCATAGGGTATCAATCTAGTGTCCGAATGTTAGGATTATTAATTGAAACATGCATTAGGCAACATTCACTCAAATAAAAAGTTTATAGTGATACCATCACTTCTTGATGTTTTACGGAGATTGGTGATTAAACTAACGATAGTAGTTTGATGGATTAGCTACCCATCAAGTCTTAACACCAAGATTAGATCTTGTGTGTTAATCACCATGTAGAGTAAAACAGGAGATCTAGTAGAAAAAACCAATATAAGGGCAAAATAGTAATTTTACCCTTTATTGTGTGGATGGTTATAATATGGTTCATAATAGAGTTTGCGATTGGACATTGAATTAATATTTTTGAATTATGGTTTCTCATAATTTTAAGTAATTCAAGAGTTCAACCAATTGACTTTAATGGAATGACATTTGGCTAATAACTTGGAATTAATTCTAATGAGATTAAATTAATTTCGGACTTATTGGAGCTTGAATTATTTAAGTCCAATTAGATTTCCCACTTGGCTTTTAGGAAGGTTATTAAGGAAAGTAAGAAAAATAAATGGAGCGGAAAGAAAATGAGATAGAAAGGAAAGAACTAGCCGAATTAGATTCTGGCTAATAAGACTAGAACAATTTAATTAAATTGGGTCTTAAGCTTATAATTAAATGTTGGGGTTATACTAATTAACTTTTCATTATAAGCCCAAAGGAACATTTAATATTGGGCTGCATTTTTATTTAATTAATTAGATTAATTGAATTAAAATTTAAAAAATGGAAGAGCAAAACCGAATTATATAAAGATGTAGGATTCGGTAATGCTCTTCATTAAATGGCGTCATTGGCTTGTTTTAATAGCATGTAACGTACAACTATTTTAGCATTCCATGTGAATGAAAGTAGATAGAAAGCATTTTTTTATTAAAGAATTATGTGCGCATTTTTTGCTCTCTCTCCACTCTCTCCCAATACTCCATTCGATCATGCTTCTCCATATTAAATGGTTTAATGGTTAATTAAAGAATGAAGTGTGGTAGTGGGTAGAAAATGTGCAGCCATTGTTTTTATTAAAGAATGAATGGTTGGTTTTAATGTAGAATAACATACAACTAATTTTGCATGCGTGTCTTTCAGGATGATTTGCTAAATAAATGTGTGTAGCTTTTAATCTTTCTCTCTCTCCTATTAACGTCTAAGTGTTGGACTTGTAATGACACATTTTTCACTTAGCTTGACGCTAAATTAAGGGGTGTGAAATTTGGTCTCTCTCCAAGCTCTCCAAAACCATCAACAATAGTAAGGAAAATGAGAGGGTCTCATTTTTCTTCTTTGATCTAGCTGAATATAACAGAGAAAAGACCTCCAATTTTTCTTCTCCTTTCCCACCAAAGGATCTTGATAACCAAGCTATCTAAGGAGAGCTAGTGGTAGATCGGATTGGTTGAGGACATAGTAGCGAGGAGTCAAAGCTGTAGCTAGGAATTGGTGATATTCTGATCTTGTTCTTATTATATTTATTTTCCTTATACCCTATCATGTATGGATTAAAAGCATGTTGATTTGGTGTTTATGCTTCTGCTGTGTTTTGATTTCGGAAAAAGTATCGTTGTCATGTTTCCTCCTTGTCTTTTTGTTTTCATTTTTTATGTATTGTAAAAAATTCTACAATTATAAAGACAGAGTAGTCAAGGATCGAAAAAAAATAGGTAAATATTTTCTGGTTTTATTTTGTGTTAATGGAAAATTTTATTGTGATTAAATTATGTTAATTCTTGGATTTTTCAAGTGCTGGAATTTTTTATTTTACTATTTACAAATCATTTTTAAAACAAACGTTTGTAGAAATAAAATGTCGTTAACTCATTTTTACCGAACGGGTTAGGTCATGCGAGCGAAGAATTTGAAGTGGAAGATCCACATTTAAGAAGAAAATTTGGGCCAAAAGGCCTTGTAATTTTCTAGGATGGACAACCAAAAGTAGCTATTTAATTCATGAGATGAATGGATGCAAATAATATACGATATTATGTGCAACCTTAGGCTTTACCATGCATTCGTTATGTATGAGATATATAATGAAATAATATAGGATGGTTAATAAATTGCATCTAGATGAGGTAGTCTTTATTAAAACTTAAAGACCGGAAAAGATTGAATGGGAGACGATGCTCATGTGAGAGTCAACTGTTTAAATGAGAGAGGATGCTCATGTGAGAGTCCACGGTCTCTATAAGATGGTCCATTTGCATATGGTGAAGTGTTACTTCTCACCAAAGTAGATCTTGTATGGTTTGGGGTCTCCTAAAGGATAAGTCCACTCATTGGTAGCAAATGTGACCTCCCACTGAGGCATGGTTCGTAAGTATCTTTAGTGGAAGAATCAAATGGTTGCACACTTAACATGGTTTATTAATAACCTGTCCACTGTAGCTTTATTAATAAATGCATGGACTAAATTATGGCGCTTCGTAAAGAGTTAGGCATGAAGATGCTTGGCAGCTTTTTGAGTGGGAGGGTCCCAGTTTTTCCTTTAATGGATAAGATGACCTACCATCCTTTAGTCCGTTATAGATAAGAAAAATAACCATCATATAAAGATTTACTTTTTAATGTTTTGTTAAATCTATCATCATGTATACATGCATCATGATTCTATACAAGTTTCAATAATTTTGACTAGTATGCTCATTCTTTAATAATTTATATTTTCTAACAAAATCACCACAATATGAATCCACTCACAATGCTCTTGAATAATAACAAATTGGAAAACAAAGAAAAATTTAGTGAATGGAGACTTAATCTCGACATCGTTCTCTAGTATAAACAAATTTCATGGGTATTAACGGACAATAAGCTTGCAACTCCAAGTGACAAATCAACTCCTGAGCAAGTTTAGTAATATAAGTGATGGCAGAATGCTGATAAGACTACCAAGTACTATATTCTGGCTTTTGTCAGCGCAATGTTACAGAAGCAACTTGCAGGCATGCAAAATGTTGGTGTAATGGTCCATCATCTACATGAGATGTTTGGTATATGGACTAGGTCTATAAGGGCGAAAGCTATATAAGCCTTTCACAATATCAGACAAAAGCCTGGCAAACCAATGTAGGATTACATGTTTAAGGTAATCTGTACAGTTATTAAGGCTAAGTTGCTTGGGACGGAAATGGATGTGGAAACGCAGATGATCATGATCATCAACAACTTAAACTCTTCTTTTCAGCAATTTAACTTGGACTATGAGCTCAACACGAAGGATTACACCTTGAGTGAGTTGATGATACCCTCTAGAACACGGAGGAGATATTAAATATCATAGCCAATGGGCCAGAGGCTCATATGGCAACTTCTGTTATAGGGTAAAAGCAAGCAAAAGAAGAAGGGTGCAAAGAAAGGGAAGGCCCAAATGGGGCCAACCCATGAAAAGGAAGGCTAAAGAGGAAACCAAGGGAAAGTATTTCCACTGTGGTGAGAAAGGCCACTGGAAGAGGAACCGTACAGTCTACCTTAAGACCCTCAAGAGCATACAAGGTATGGGTTTCCTAAGTTTGTTAGGAACGAGAAATGTGCCAGATTCATCTGATTCTTGGATATTAGATTTAAGAGCCACTAACCATGTTTGCAATTTCATATAGGGGTTCCAACAAAGGAAACGACAGCCTAAAGGCCAGTTTCAAGTCAAGATAGTGAATGGATCCTATGGTTCATCACAAGAACAGTCAAGGGATGGAGATTGTGCATAGACTATTGCAAACTCAACAATGAGACTAAAAAGGACCATTTCCCTCTCCCATTCATAAATAAAATGATAGAAAGAGTGACGATTCACTCATTCCACTGTTTCTCGATCATCTACCATGAGCATCAAGAAAAGAACACTTTCACGTGTCTTTATATTACCTTTGTGTATAGACGGATGCTGTTCAAATTATGAAAACCCCCAGCTACATTTCGAAGGCACATGATGTCTATCTTTGCAGACATGATTGAGGATATTATGGAAATCTTTGTGGATGATTTCTTTATCTTTGGAGAATCATTTGAGATATGTCTGACCAATTTAGACAAGGCACTCCAAAGATGTGAAGAATTACATTTAATGTTGAATTCGAGAAGTTCCATTTTATAGTACAAGAGATAGTGATCAGGTACAAAATTTCGTAGCAAGGCTTTGAAGTGGATGGAGTGAAGATGGAGGTTATAGAAAACTTCCATGTCCAATCAATGTCAAGGGCATGCGGGCATTCTTAGGCCATACTGGCTTCTACCTTCGCTTTATTAAGGATTTCTCGTAGATTGCACAACCCTTGAAAACTTGTTAGTCAAGGATGTGCCTTTCCTTTTTTTATAATAATTATTCATCTACATTCAATCAATTAAAGAAGGAACTAATATTAGCCCTAATTTTCGGGCCACTTGATTGGACACTCCCATTTGAGGTCATGTATGACGCAAGTGACTAAGATATAGTTTCATGCTGGGTCAAAGAAACGATAAAAAGTTACATGCAATTTACTATAGTAGCAAGACACTTGTAAGACCTCAACTAAACTACACCACAATAGAAAATAATTAATTATAGTGGTGTATGCACGTGATAAATTTCATTCATACCTTTTGTGATCTAAAGTGATTGCATTTATTGATCACGTTGTGCTTAAATATTTATTTTCCAAGAAGGATGCAAAGTTAAGACTTATTCAATGGGTGTTACTCTTACAAGAGTTTGATATAGAAATAAGAGATAAGAAAGGAGTGGAGAATATGTTCATGGACCATTTTTCACAGCTGCAAGGAGGGGAATGTAAGATAAGTGATGGTATTAATAAAAAATTTCCTGATGAAACCCTAATGCTATTCGATAATATGGCGACACCATGGTTCACATGATATCGTAAACTGTATCATCAGTGGTAACATCCCTCCTGACCTGTCATATCAACAGAGGAAATGGTTCTTGCATGAGTGCACCTGATATTTATAGGACGAACCAATCTTATATCAAACTTATGCTAATGGGTCGACGACGCAATATGTGCTAGAGGATGAGATGTGATATATTAACAAAATGTAATATGCTGATCATTATAGGGCAAACAAAACAGCAATTCGAGTACTCAAGCATGGATTCTATTGGCCACATTTGTTTAAGGAAACTCAAGTGGCACAATATGATCGCTATTAGAGAGTGGGTAACATCTTCAAAAGAGATGAGATGCCTTTACCCATCATCTTGGAAGTTAAAGACTTCAACGTGTGGGGCTTCAACTTCATAGGTCATTTCCCATCTTCCATAAGAAAGACATACATTTTAGTTCTATTAGACTATGTATCTAGCTAGGCCAGAGCTATGGCATCTCCAACTAATGAAGGAAAAATTGTTCCTAAATTCATCAAGTAGATTTTTAACCAATTTGGAGTGCCACGAACAATAATAAACGATGGGGGAATGCATTTTTGTAATAGATCACGCCCATGGAAGATGTATTATGGGTGTAAGACACTCTTACACCCTTAAGGGATAACTCATTAATGTAAATTAAATGGACAGTCGTCTGTTTAACCCAACATTCCATTTAACCTGGACATTCCACTTTTAACCTAGCGTTTAAAGTATAAAGAAGACAAAGGAAGTGATGACAAAAAAGGGAGGTTGCTAGAATGGGATACATCTCATGTTAGCAACTTATCCCATTATTATTTTTAACATATTTTTTATTATAAGGAAAGGTGTGTTTAGCAACCTATCCCATTATTATTTTTAACCTATTTTTTATTATAAGGAAAGGTGTGTGTGACAACAATGAGGGGGAGTGGGATAACACAAGAGGAAGGCACCTGTCCAATTTTCCTTAAACCTAGATTTTGTTAAAAAGAGAGGAGATGTGTCGGTTGGGAGTGAGAATGGAGAGAGGGAGTCGACTTGTTTTTTTTTCAGTTTTCCAAGTGTAAGTGAGGTTGGAAAATAAAAAAGAGGGTCTGGTGGGACAAAAAAGGGGAGAAAGTGGGCAGAATCAAACAACAGCTTCATCACCAATTCCTTTTCAATTTTTAAGGTGGAGAAAGAAATCAGTAGATAGTAGCCATTCTTAATCACTTTCTCTTCATTTTTAAATAAGAATGGAGGCTGATTGTTGGAGATTAATGGAGAAGATGGTGAGCTAACATCTCGACCCTAGTTCAAAGGTAAAATCGACACCCAAATTATGATTAAGCTTATCTCATCTTTTTACTATTGAATCTTTCTTTTCCGATTGTTATTGTTGTTTGTGTTGATTGAATCGTTTTGTAAAGATAATCATGATATTTTATTTGGATTATTCTATTATGAATCTATTGCTAGAATGTTGAATATAATTTGTAATCATTATATTTGATGTTTGTTAGTAGCCACTAATGATCTTGAATTGTTAGGAATAATATAACTTAGTTTAGATAACCTGAACGTGTGAGGTTGCTACCTAAATTGATCCATTTTCTACTTCATAATGTGACTGCCAAATTGAATATAGAGATTGTATCCTAGGTTATTTGGTGGGTAAGATTAATCAATGAGGGTCTCTTAATTAAGCACAACCTAAGGTAAAATTGAGATTCGTAGAGCATATTGTCAGTCTATGATCAATAATTCGAGGAGAGGTGTAAAAATATTAGAATGATGGGATATGTTTAGTCACGTCTAGGAAAAGATTGATCCTAAAACCAGACTTTACACAAATTCGACACTTTTATCATTTTTAGTTGTTTTTCTATAATTTGTTTTCACTAGTTTAATTTTACTTTATTTTCTCAATTACATAAAAACTTGAAACCCCATTTTTATTTCATTTTGCATCAATTGTTTTCATTACAAAAATTAACCAAACATTCCCTATGGATACGATCCCAACTCACCACATCTACAAGCTTTTAATATGTAGAGTTAGGTAAATTTTGCATTCGACACAAGCTGTTAAATCTTTAGAACTCATAAAACCTATGGGGATTTGAGGGATTGAGACTATTGTATTCCAACTAAATGGAATGAAGACCCCTAACCCTGATGGACTGAATCGATACTTATAAAAAAATTCATAGACTACTTGTCACTAAACAAGTAGTATATGAATTCTTTTACAAAGTTAGGCTTCTCAAAAAGAAAAATAAGATATTTTTATGTTTAGTGAAATAGAGTTCAAACCCTTATAACATTAGTTATTTTAGGCCTATAACATATATTAATTTCATCTAAAAAGTCATTGCCAAAATCCTTGATAATATGTTGAAAGGGGTTCTCAATTTTTTAATCAGTGACACCTCAG
Source organism: Erythroxylum suave (assembly GCA_027563595.1). Classification (NCBI taxonomy): domain Eukaryota; kingdom Viridiplantae; phylum Streptophyta; class Magnoliopsida; order Malpighiales; family Erythroxylaceae; genus Erythroxylum; species Erythroxylum suave. Next base: position 8,954 of record JAOSBN010011394.1, on the reverse strand, counting down.
GGGATTTCATGAAAGATAGGAACACAAGAGAAAATATCTTAATTAGCTTTTAAAAGGGTATTCAAGATGGAATTCTGCTCCCCATTTATCTATAAAATTTTATTTTCATAAGGCTTTTGATAATGTTAACTAGGATTTCCTAATCAAGTTGTCAGAGATATTTAGTTTCCCTAGAACCATTATAGCTTATTTTAAGGCCTGCACTTCTTCAACTTCATCCAGTGTTCTAGTTAAAGATGTTCCTTATGATATATTTAAAGGTGGTAAAGGTATAATGTAGGGTGATCTTTTATCTCCTTAACTTTTTATTCTTTGTATAAAATCATTAACTCATCTGATCAAGCATAATATTGTTAATGATCCTAGCTTCAAATTTCATTCAAAAGGTAAGAAGCTACTCCTTACAAATATCCACTTTGTTGATGATCTTGTTTTATTTAGTAGATCTCAATTAAAATATATTAAGATCCTAACAAACTCAATCAACTAGTTTAGATTTACATCTGGATTAGGGATAAACCTTAATAAAAAGCCATTTCTACCTATCCTCCAAAGCTAACCCCTTAGAGCATAACATTGTGAGGCTAAGAGGGTATGGAAAGAAAATTCCCTCCGATGGTGTATTTAGGTTTTCCTATATTACTAGAAGATTGAATTATAATAAGTATCTACCATTAGTGGAGAGAATTTAGAAGAGATTGGGGTCCTGGGTTAACAACGATCTCTTTTATATTGTTAAGCTATAGCTTGTGAAGTTTATGTTAAGTTCATAACATATTTATTGAAGCTCTCACATATTACTTTTAAAAGGACTTACCAAGACAATTGAAAGAATCTTGAGAAACTTATTGTGGGGTAACACGACTGGTAATTGAGGCTATGCTAAGGTGAAATGGTCATAGGTTTTTTTTTACCTAAGGAGGATGGGGGATTGGGTGTGTGTTTAATGAGGATCGCCATCAAAATTCTTACAAAGATAGTTGAAGCTCTCCCATATTCCTTTCAAGAGGACTTATAAATGTAGTTGAAAGAATCCCGAGAAACTTTCTTATGTTGTAATATGACTGGTAAATGGTAATGGAGGATATGGTAAGTTAAAATGGTCAAAAGGTCTGTCTAACTAAGGAGGAAGGGGAATTTGGTGTGAATTCAATAAGAATCATTAAAAAAATTCTTACAACTATAATTGGAGCTCTCATTTATTCCTTTTAAGAGAACTTACAAAGACAGTTGAAAGAATCCTAAGAAACATCTTATAAAGTAACACAAATGACAACAGAGGCTATGCTAAGGTGAAATAGTGAGAGGTTTGTCTACCTAAGGAGGAAGGGGGATTGGGTATGCATTCAATGAGGATTACCAACAAAATTCTTATCTTAAAGAGGCTATGGACAATCTTGCATTACAAAGATTCCTTATGGTTAAGATGGTTTCATAACTACATTCTCAAGGTTAGAAGTGTATGCTATTTGTCTTATCAATCTTTATTTTCCTACTTTCTAATCAAACTATTAAAAATAAGGGATGAAGTAGAAGGGAATTGTCTTTTGATGATGTGTAACTTTTATGACATGTACATCCTAATTTTGCCTTGAATTTTTATTCAAGACCACATTTTTATCACATGAATTAACATCGATATGATTAGGCATTCTTTGCTTTTCTGAACTAAATTAGCTAAATGGCCTACCCATTATATGATTTTCTTTTTTAATAAGCCCCTTTTGAGTCTTATTAGCCTTTCCTTTTTTATCAACCATATTCTATGTTTTATACTTAACCAAATGGCCTACCCAAGCCATAAAGCTAGTGGAAAATTTGTGATTAGTATGTTTGTGGATGTACTAAACTGTAAATGTGAGGGTGTACATATGTGTGGGTTGCTTAATGTTGGGATGTTTTGTTATGTCTTATTGATAGGTTTTTAATTGATTATGAAAATTATTCCATAACATTTAGTGATTATTGACATCAAATTGCTTAAGATACTCAATTTGACTCGTGTGAGTTTTGGCATAATTTAAAAGCAAAGAAGTTAAAATGAGTAGAAAGCAAGATATTTGGGCCATTTTCTGAAGATTAATTTTCACTTTTTCTTATGGAGCAAGAAGAAGAAATTAAAAGACAAGAAGAAAATTAAAAGAAGAAAAAAATGCAAATAACGTGAGCTGCATAGATTATTAATGCAATTACATTAATTAACGACTGAGAATTAAATGAAACAAAACAATAACGCTATAAGCAGATGAAGGCAACTGGAAGGAAGCAGCCCATGGCCAAAATGATGTAGTATAGATGGGAAGCAGTAGCATGAAATGATAATGTAGAAGATGGGAAGCATAGCCGCAACGTCTACATTCAACACAGATAGCATCTACGTTCAACACAGACACCTGCATAAAACGCAAACATTTGCAAGGTTTTCAAAATGTGTATAGTAGTGTGACCCAGGAAATTAATTGCTCAAATCACAAGAACAGTAGCTAGGGAAATAGAATAGAAGGGAGCTCGTTAGAGAGGGAGGCATAGTAAAGAGAGCTGAAGGGATTTCGACTAGGGTTATTTAAGTGGGGCTGAAGCATTTTCTTTGGACAGACTCATGGAAGGCTAACTTCCTGACACCAGTTCGGATGTGATATCGATGCCGATGACCAGGGTTAAGCATTTCTTTCATATTTTTGTTGTTTATTTCTCTCCTATTGAATTGATTATGTTATCCTAGGCATATGGATTTGAGTTGTGTATAGATAATCAAATTTTCGTTATTGTTCAATTATTTGTGTATGAACTCACTGGGTATCATGAAAGGATGGTTTTAAGGCATTCATTGAATCATTTATTTGCAAACCCATTGCTAAAATTTCGATATAGTACATAATGCTGCTACCTAATTAAATCTAAAGATTGTATCCTAGGTTATTTAATGGTTAGGTTTAATTAACAATCGTATCTTTATTAAACAAAACTTAAGGGAAAACTCAGGTTAATTATTAAACCAATTATTAATAGTTGCTGGGAGAGGTTTAAGAATAACAAATCAATGAAATATGTTTAATTAGGGTGTAGGCCGAGATTGAACAAAAGAACTGGGTCCCTACCATATTCCTCACTTTTATCTTTTTCATGTTTTCTTTAATTTGTTTTTATTAGTATAGTTTTATTTTATTTTCTTATTTCCAAAATCCAAAACCTCCCTAAACCTAAAACTGATTAATTTCATTTCATAAACTTTACACACACTCTTTGTGAGATCAACCTAGACTCACCACTGTATAGTAGTAGTCTAGTTTTTATTTTGACTAATGTTACGATGAGCTGTCAGTTTTTGGCGTTGTTGTTGGGAGTGTGATGTTTTGGTTTTTGTTTGTGATTTATTTGGTTTTTGTATATATTTATTCATAATTGATTTCTTTTAAATTATTTCGTGATCTTTTCATTTTTTTGTTTCGTGTTTGTGATTAAAAAAAATTCAATATGGACGAAAGTAATTTCTTTTATAACTCATATTCTCAATCCTATAACAATGTTTGGACTGATCAACCTAACTTTTTTTATGGGTGGGATAATCATCATAATTACTTCTATGATAGTTTGTAGGACCCACAAAAATTCTCATACAGGCCAGAAGCTTCCTATCACGACTCTAGTTCATCTCTGGAAGAGTTTATTAATATTGTGAACATTAATACTTTGCATTTGAAACATAATACTCTATAATTCCAGTAGAATGGAGGGTAATTTCCATAAAATACATAGTCTAGCGCCCAAGATTCGGAGAGCTGACAGGACTCAGGTACATCTCTAGAAGAATTGCGTAATATTATAGCTGCTAACAATCTTCAAATTCAATATGATATGCAGCAGTTCCAACAAAATATGGAACAACTGCTTCAGCAAGGTGTATAGCAAATCCGACAGGATGCTTTGTAATTCCAACAAGATGCAATGCCTCGATGGAGAGATATCAATCATTTGGAACCATAAAGTAAAAAGGAGCAGTTATATCAACCTGAGGTGTACCTAACGGATGTTTGTGCAGAAACTTTACAAAGTGATAAGGAGCCTGAGAATTTTAAGGTCAATCCTCATTGAATTGCTTGTGTCGAAGAAGTTGAGGAGGAGCTCAAAGTAGAAAAAGATACATCTTTAAGCTCGAAGGGAAAAACTGAGTTCATGATTATTGTTAAGAATGACTCTTTACCTTTACCTAGCAGTTTAAAGGAATTTAAATCAAGAAGAAAAAGGGAAAGAGATGTTCCAAATATTTCCAAAGTGTGAACTCAGCCGAGATTAAGAATCTGAGGATAGGGAAGATGCTGAATTGGGATAATGATCAACTAAGGCCCTATTTGGAACAACCTCACGTGGAAGTGGTGCTAACCGTAGTACCTGAAGATCACAATTTTGTCACGTGAGGAGAAGGAGAAGGATTCAAGCCAATGACTCTAAACAAAGGCACTTCTTGGGAGGCAACCCAAGGGAAGCAAATTTTTTTCTTTACATTTTCACATTTCTATATATATGCCTATGTGTTCTTTGTTGGTTTGTTTCTTATTTGTTTTAAGTTTTCAATCAAAATGAGAGAAAGAATAAAATAAACAAAACAAACATTTTCTCATTTTTTATTGCTCCTCGGACTATATAGTCATGATTAGAGAATTTCATAGTAACTTTAACATGTATTTTTACTCTTGTGATTGGTCGATATGCATTATCTTTAGAAGAGTAGTGACTAGTGGTAGACAAAGTCGGTGAGATTTTAAGCCTTATTTTACTGACACATTCATATCCGTCTCATTGTCTTTTGATAACGTGTGACCTTTATGACATATGCATCCTGATTTTGCCTTGAATTTCTATTTGAGACCATATTTTTATCATATGCATTAAAATGAAAATGATTAGGCATTCTTTGTTTCATAAGTTACATTAGCTAAATAGCCTACCCATTATATGATTTTCCTTTTTGATAAGCCCCTTTGAGTCTTATTAGCCTTTCTTTTTGTATCAACCATATTACATGCTTTATACTTAACCAAATGTCCTGCTTAAACCATCAAGCTAGTGGAACATTTATGATTATTGAGTTTGTGGATGTACAAAATTCTAAGTGTAGGGGTGTACATATGTGTGGGTTAGTTAATGTTGGGATGTTTTATTATGTCTTATTATTGATATTCCCATGTTAATATAGTTTCTTTTAATGTTAAAAAAGAAAAGCAAAGAAAAATTGAAATTTTTTTTAAATAAATGTATCAAAGAGGAATTACATATGTATTGAAAAGTTGTTTATGATTAATGCATCTTCCTAAAGTTGTAATGAATGTGTTATTTCAATATGTTGAATATGAGGTAGATGTTGGCTTAGCAAGTTCACTCTTGTGATTTCAATGTATTGTTAGCATAAATTGTATGAGTGATTCCTTCATATTAGTATATGCTTCATGTGGTTTGTGTGCGAGAGTTGAATGGGGTTGTGAAATATAAATGTTACATTCATCATAGCTGACAGTACCCAATTTTTGAGGAGTGTTGCTTGTTTCACTAGCTTAATGATTTTCAGGCTACTTGACCCAAATACATCTCGCCTTACCTTTGCCCAAATTACAACCTTGAAAAGTCCTTTGATCTATGATTTTGTATATGAACAGTAGCGGCAGAGAAATGAAATGATATGCAAAGTTGTGGAATGATATGATCATGAATGGTGTTGAGTGTATCTATAGATATATTTTATTTAAACACATTTTTCAAGTCTATCATTAGATTTCTCAATTTTTAAAGATGATGAATGTTGATTGATCATGAGTAAAAGCTTGGAATGTTAAATTCTTACTATGATTTTAAAAGTCATTCATCTTTGTTTATGATTATGTATTCTTGGAACATATAGGAAATGAGTCAATGTTTTGACTTTTTGAGCTTAATCTTAATGTTTTGCCCGAGAACAGCCAAAAGCTAAGTATGAGAGAAATTAATAGGTGCTTAATTAATTATGAAATTATTCCATAACACTTAGTGATTATTGACATGAAATTGCTTAAGATACTCACTTTAACTCATATATAATTTTAGGCACAATTTGGAAGCAAAGAAGTTAAAGTGAGTCGAAAGCATGATATTTGGGTCATTCTCTGAAGATTAATTTTCACTTGTCTTCATAGAGTAAAAAGAAGAAATTAAAAAATAAGAAGAAAATTAAAAGAAGAAAAAAATGCAAATAACGTGAATTACATGGATTATGCATGCAATTACGTTAATTAACGGCTGGGAAGTAAATGAGACAAAATGATAGGGTTATTTAAGTAGGGCTGAAGCATTTTCTTTGAAGAAACATGTGGAAGGTTAAGTTCCTGACACCGATTCAGAGGTGACATCAATACCGACAAAGAGATCGTATCCTACGTTATTCGGTGGTTAGGTTTAATTAACGACCATATCTTGATTAAACAAAACTTAAGAAAAAAACTTAGGTTAATTATTAACCCACGATTAATAATTGCTAGGAGAGGTCTGAGATCAACAAATCAATGAAATATGTTCAATTAGGGTGTAGGTCGAGAGTGAACCAAAAAATCGAGTCCCTGTTGAATTCCCCACTTTTATCATTTTTGCATGTTTTCTTTAATTTGTTTTTGTTAGTCTAGTTTCATTTTATTTTCTTATTTGAAAATTCTAAAACCTCCTAAACCTAAACACTAATTAATTTTAATTTTATAAACTTTGCACACAGTCTTTGTGGCATCAACCTAGAATCACCTTGCTATAGTAGTAGTCTAGCTTTTATTTTGACTATCGTTATGACACACTGTCACTTATCATTGAAATTCCCATGTTAATATAGTGTCTTTTAATGTTAAAAAAGCAAAAGAAAGAAAGAAAAGAGAAAGAAGAAAAGCATAAGAAAAGAAAAGAAAGGAAAATGAAAATGAAAAAGAAAAAGAAAGAGAAAAAGGAAAATGTTTAAATAAATGTATCAAGGAAGAATTACATGTGTTAAAATTTTGTTTATGATTAATGCGTCCTCCAAAAGTTGTAATGAATGTGTTATTAGAGTATGTTGAATATGAGGTAGATGTTGGCTTTGAAGGTTAACTCGTTTGTGGTTTTAAGGTGTTGTCATCAATTGTATGAGTGATCCCTTCAAATTGGTATTGTCATCAATTGTATAAGTGATTCCTTCATATTAGTATACACTTTATGTGGTTTACGTGTGAGAGTTGAATTCGGTTGTGAAATACAAATGTTGCATTTGTAATAGCTGACAGTACCTAGTTTTTGATTAGTGTTAACTTTTTCATTTGATATCACATTGAGTGTTGCTTTGTTTCACTTGCTTTAATGGCTTTCATACTACTTCACCCAAATACATCTCACCTTACCTTTACCCACATTACAACCTTAAAAAGTCCCTCGATCTATGATTTTGCATGTGAACAGTAGTGGTGGAGAAATGAAATGATATGTAAAGTTATGGATTGTTGTGATCATGAATGGTGTTGAGTGTACCTATGGATATATTTTAGTTAAACACGTTTTTTGGTTCTATCATTAGACTGCTCGGTTTTTAAACATAATGAATGTTGATTGATCATAAGTAAAAGCTTGGAATGTTAAGTTCTTGCTATAATTTTTTAAAGTCATTTATCTTTTTTTATGATTATGTAATCTTGGATTATATGGGAAATAAGTCAATATTTTTGGGTCTATAAGCTTAATTTTAATGTTTTGCCTAAGGACGACCAAAAGTTAAGTGTGAGGGAGTAAAATATTACGTCTTTTATCATCCTAAACTTAGTCTATATAATTATTTTTATTATAAATTTGGGCATGATTATTCATATTTTATTACTTAAACCCAAAATTATTTATTCTAAATTTTATTGTAAAATTGGCCTAAGTTGAACTATTTTTTAAGCTTAATAGACTGATGTAATTGTGTTAATTATGTGGAGGTGATTAAAACTCCAGTATTCCCCAATCAAGCATCACATGCATTAAAACGATAGTTCATGCAACAATATAAGGAGGAAGCTAACGATAAAATGCGCTAACAGAGAGAGTAATTAGGCACCAAATGACGCAGCATTTAGCTGATGGAAGAGACCGAAACGACAATAGCATGGAGAGAAAACGTAGTCCGTGTGTCAAGCAGACAATTGCAGTAAACGTAAACAGGGACTGCGTTCAAAAAAAGACACCAACGAGGGTTAAAAAGAAGAGTGAACAGTATGCGTGGCTAACCAAGTTAATTTGTCTCATCAATAAAACAATACCTAGGAGAATAAAAGAGGAGGCGCAGAGAAGAAAGAATCGAAGGGGTTTTGGCTAGGATAATTTTCATATGGATGAGGCATTTTCTTGGGAGAGACCTATGAAAGGTTAGACGTCTTGACGCCAGTTTGGAGATGACATCGACACCGATGACTCGAGTTAAGTGTATTTCACCATTTTTTTTGCTTCTTTCTCTCATTAGACATTGATTAGATTATCCTATTTTAATTGATTTGGTTTTTGTGTATGGATAATCCTACTTTCGTTATTGTTTGTTTATTTGTGTATTAATCAATTGGGTATCGTGAAAAGATGCTTTTAATGCATTCATTAAATCGTTTATTTGCAAACCCATTGCCAAAATTTCGATATAATCCTTAATTCATCATCATCATCATCACCCAGTCTGAAATCCCGCAATGAAGCGGGGTCTGGGCAGGTCCGATAGTACGCAGCCGTACTCCTACACAGTAGAGAAGCTGTTTCCGGTGGACCCACATGCAGAATGAGACAATATACGAATGATGCAGGAAATAGAGAAAACAACAGAGAATAAAAGAAGAAAACAAGAAATGGGGCATACCTGAAGGGTGTAGGCTGTGTGAGCTGGAAAGGTTTCCAATTCCAAACCCTCCTTGTCCCAAAGTAGGTAAGGTGGCCGTCCTCAGGACCCCTATTGG
>JAOSBN010011384.1:0-18341 GCA_027563595.1 Erythroxylum suave | reverse complement strand
GAATGCATGTACAATCATTACATGTGCAAAATTTACTATTCACATGCATATATGAATGCATGAACATAGCCAAACAAATTTTAAAACACTCCTAGCCCATTCCAAATTACTATTTTACCCTTCCCATCGATGATGGGATGTTACGTAAAATTCTAAATTAAATTGGAAGAATTTCAATTTCTGGGTGGAAATTTAGTATAGGGCACTGTCTTAGAATAAAAGTTGTTCGAAAATATTTGGAATATCACTTTTTCACCACTGAGCCAAATTGAATGATTTTGGTGGCATTAGAAACTTATGAGATAGAACGAAAATTCTCAAAAAGAAAGTGTTCCCAAATTACTTCATTTTCATTGTTTAAATGATTAGAAATAGTAGACTTGAAAGTTAATGTTTGGAGAAAAATCTAAAATGGTTCATTAGGTTATGAAATTAGATTCAAAGTGTTTATTTGAGGTATAAACCCTAAATTCAAATTTTACTTAGGTGAGTTTTGATATAAGACTGATAATGCTATGAAAATAATGGAAAGATACTTAAGATTGTCATTGAGCATGCATTGTACATATTCCATATACACATTGTGCATAAAGGAATACTAATAATTGTGCAATTATTAATGTGTATGCAATGTGTGTATTGTATAATTGTGATGTGCAGGATAAATGGACACATTCAAACATACCAGATCTTGGAAGGAATTGCTAATCTGGAATGTACAGTGACTAGACCTTGATGGTCTCGTTTCATTGTTTGTTTTGTGTGAATTTTGGTATTAATTAACTACTGAATGTCTATATAAATGTGATTGATTATGTTGATTTCCGGACAGGAGGTTTAATGATTGTGACGCTTGGTTGAGATATTGAAGTGTTGCTTGTACGTGAATGAGAAGAACTAAGTGTACACAATTTGATGATGAATGTGTTTTGAATGAGCATTTGCATGTAAGTGAAAAAGTGATTCCCAACTTAATGTTGAATGCCAGACTAAGGTCTAATGATATAAGAATGTGATTGAATGGGATCATACAAATGTGATTGATGCATTTCATTTTATAAATGCATTAAGTATAATGGCAGTTGTGACCAGAGTAGCCACCGATTAGAGCTTAAAGCTCAACGAGTGAAAAAAAGCCTTGAACTCAAAACTGATTCAGAGCCTCAGGCTCAACATTTAACGAGCCCTATATGGGACAGTTTAGGCAATCGGTCACAACAAAGTAATTTATAGAAAATGGGTTTCATACACACTGCATATGCATAATATGAATGATTAAATTATATTGATTGTGAAATATGAAATGTTGTGAATGTGATTTATGTGTTATGTAACTTGGTGAGCCGTCGATGATGGTCACTCATTGAGTTCACAAAACTCACCCAAAATTTGCAAATATTTTCAGGATCAGAAGAATATCTGTTAGGTAAATGAGGAGTATCCCTACAGCATGCAAGTAAGGGAATGATATCGGGATCAGTTCACATCTGCATTAGTGTTTTCCAATTTTTTTGTATAAATTTGTATTCTGCGATTTCTGTAAAATAATGTATTTCGAAAATTTTGCATAATATGTATACAATGGTTTTTATGGTGGAATATAAAGATATTATAACTAAAGTGTTTCATATTTGTAATGGGCCCCAATTTGGCTATTGAAATTCTATTGATTGTATTGTGTTGATTAAAAATGTTTATGAATAAGAGTGGGCCCGAATTGGTTATTATTTCCCCATATGTTTGTTGTTGTTTCAAAAAAAAAATTTATTCCAATTTTTGAATGAAGAGTGCTCTATCACATAACTCATACAAGATGTTGGGTACAGGTCCCGAGAGGGTGGGATGTTACAATTTTTGGTATCAAAGCCCAGAATTACTATCTTATATAGGTGTTTTCTGAAAAATGGGTTAAGGTACATGCTTTTTTGTTTTGTCATAGTAGGAAGCAACCACTGATCCCTAGTCTGAGTTGCATTCATATGAGTCACACGTATGATTTTGTGTTACGAGTTTGAGCTGTTAGAAGCACTGAAAAGAATGATAATTTGTCATAATGTGAGAAGAGGAAGGTTGGAGGATATCTAGAAATAAGAGATAGTATATGGTTGGATATAACAGTTAAAAATTTCACACAATTGTATTGGTGCGAGTATGAATATGACATCAATGTTGTATTGTGGTAATATATCCTTGACTATGGGATAGATGTAAATATATTTTTATCGATTGATAAAGGAAAATAGAGATATGGAAAAATGATAAGATTTAAAGTGTATAGACAATTTTAGATGAAAACAAAATTTTCTATGATCTTTAGAGGCAGAAATTGGGCTTAGAATGGTTGTTTGATTTTTATAATAAGAGTTTATGACTCAGTGTGAGAATATTTTAGTGGGATCGAAATAAAAATTTCAGGATGATTATACATTTGTGATTTCGAATTGATTGTGAACATACATAGGTATAACAAAATAATAGAAATTGAAAGGTGGAACGATGATAATGGTAGATGAAAAAGATGTCAAGGTTAAGTTGATTTGCCCGTGCACATTTGATAATGGGATCACCATGACAAGTGAAAATATAAAGCGTGTGTGTATTATATGTGTGGAGAAGATATAGGAAGTAATCGGTGACTTATTGAATAATTGCTAATGATAGTTCCTATAGTTTAAAGTCTGAGATGAGTTAGAGTAAGAAGTGAAAGTGCTTATAGTGATCAATTGGGAATGAATTGAGATTGTTAATGATGTTACCATATATGATGAATTTAAGAAAAAAGAAGAAGGAAATGATCATAGCATAATCCCCACGATCGAGGACAAACATAAAAAGGGAAGTGTTGCCTAGAATCAAATAAGATCAAGGTATCTTTAGCATAAGCAACTAATTGGTGAGTTGTCCTAAATACATCTCTAGATAAGATGTAATAATTTTGATGGTATATATCAAGGTATTAGAGTAAATAATTTGCTTAACACTTCAACGAGCCTTATTAAAAAGGAAGTTCTGATCATATGAGTTATAGCATAAATTGATCTTATTGAGATATTATGAATAGCTAAAATTGATCATCTTAAGGCATTAAGAATGGCTGACAAGTAATGGTGAAGACAGTTGATTGGTAAGAATTTCATGAGTGGTATCGATGAAAATAGTGAGAAATCTTCTTTCAAAGAAGAATTTCTCTGAATTAGGTTAAGTTGATCAGATGATTCAATTTAAGAATGATCGATGAAAGAACAAATCAGAAATGAACACGCAATAAATCAAAAGTGAATACTGGAGTCAAATAGATAAAAGACTCAGTTGTGAGAAAAATGAATACATTATTGATACTTGATATGAAGATAATACTACTACTATTGCTAAAGGAGTTGAGGTTTAAACTATATTCCTTGCAATTATGTATAAGAGATACAAATTTAATCTAAGGACTGTGTTACCAATCCAGGAGGTAAAGATTGCATATAAATTGAAATGTGTGGAGAAACTAATAAGAATGAACAGATTTTAGAACAAGTCAATGTGAAATCAGAGGAAATAGAATGAATTATGAAATTGATTCGAGAAGAAGAAGTCAATTGGGAAGAATCGAAAATTGCATGAGATAATACTACCTCATTGAGGAATTAGATTCTTAAAGAATTAAGAGAACAACTCATGGGCACGAGGAAATTTGGGTTATATTTGTTAAAGTTAACAATGCCCCTGACAGTATTGTAGTATTGAAGAATAAAGAGTCTCAATTTTGTTTAGATTGATTAGTGACTATGCTCATAGATGATATATCAAATGTGTTTGAAAAGTGGAGAAAAATATTTTGAATACTTAAGGAAATCTTACATATCTTGGAAGTAGGAATAGTTATATACCAATTTTAATGAGAATGAATCTTATCTTGATTAAATAAAATGTGGGTTGTATCATATCTGAACATGGCATATTAGGAGACCTAAAGAAAAGTAAAGGTGATGATAAAGTGAGAAATTTCGAGGAATATATGCGAGATTCAGAGTTCTTTAGAACTATCTATATGTTAGATACTACCAGAGACTGTTAAGGGTTGTTTTACCGATCTTAGCCATTTGATGAGACTTCTGAGGAAAAATGTGTTGATCATATGCACTGATAACTGTAAAAAGAATTTTGAGGATGTAAAACATCAATGATAATTATATTACTGGATTTGGAGATTTTGTATTATACAATGATGTTTGTATAAGAGATTATAATAAAATCCAATGTAGCATAATAAAGTGATTTCATATGCATGGAGACAAATAAATATTAAAATCATCTGAGCTAAATTTTGATACATGAATTTCGAATTTGCTGTAATAGTAATTGCATTAAGGAGCTTAGAGACACTATAAGTACAGTGAAACATTTTGGATTTTATATGGATTATTAAAGTAAGAGATAATTATTGAGTCTAAAAGAATTGAACACGAGACTGAGATAATGGATAGACTTACTTGAAGATTTTGATCAAGCAAATGAGTACTTTCCCAGTAAAGCTAGTGTTGTAATTTGATTCATGGAATTGGAAAAAAATCAATAACTGTGTAACACAAATTCAGATATTAAGGTTATAAAGCCAAGTGCAATGAATAGCATAGAATGTTGAGTTAAAGTTTGGGCAAATCAAAGTACTATTAGTTATTGAATTTAAGATCAGCTTCACTTGAAAAGATTAACAAATCCCAAGTTGAGGATTTAGAATTTGTGAATCTTACTGAGAAAATGGAAAATGAATCCAAATTTGAGTTTGATTGAAAATTGATATTTTGCGATTGAAGTAAAGAGTATATGTACCTAATAAAGATGATTAAGCAAAGAGACTATTAGAGAAGGCAAGTAACAACCTAGGATAGACATCCTAGTAGGAATTCATATAAACAGCATTTAGCAGCTAAGAATGTATAATCAAGTGACTGAATGATTGAATTACCAACAGTCTTACATATTGGAGATATACTTAAGGCTTTTAATTGGGAGTCCATAGGAACATGAGGTAAATTTATAGCATAACAATCATTATCGTAGTGACATCATTAAAATTACTGTATAAGGCGCTGTACAACAAAAAGAGTCGTTCAACATTGCATTGAACTGAAGAGGGCCTAAAAATGGTTGAAGGCCAGAATTGATCTAAGATACTATTGATTAGTGAAATTGATTTGTGTCAAGATAAATGAAATTTGGTGGATCAACATCGAGGTTATGGAAGGAAATGTGATAGACATCAGAGTCGAGCATATTAACCCTAAAGAGAAGTGAAGTATCAAGCGAAAGATGGAATGTCTTTGAGAGTATCGCCTTGCCAAGGTGTCCATAGATTGAGAAAAAGTGTGCTCAGATTAGGAAAGAGGATAAACTATGCTCGAATTGTATTAGTCCACATGAAGTTATTGAGGGAATAGGACCAATAACTTATGAGTTATATTATCAATAAAGATGTCTCAGAATTATAATGTGCGATAGGTGGATACGTTAAGAAATAATGATATGATTTGACCAAGATGTACTGACAGCTTACGAAGTGAAAAATTGTGATTAATCTGAAATATAATGAGGAAATAGTTAAGATAGTGTGATATTGGAAGAAATGAGTAGAGGATTGATTGATTTCATTGACTAAGTCAATTGGAAGAAATTATTCGAGTGGTAAAGTTAAATGGGAAATATAGGAGTGTTTGAGGAAACAATTCCCCTACCTTCTTGATTAATCAGATAAAAATTTTGAGGATGAAATTTATTAAGGAGGGGAGAAATGTAACATCCCATTCCCATACTAAAAGTTTGAACCCTAAAATTTGGTACATGTGTGGTCAAAGAAAGATTAAAGAAATTGCATTTCATGCTCATGCATAATATTAGCATATACACACATCTGAATTTGATTATTACATACATTAAAATAATTGTTCATGCACTCAATTGACATTTTTCAGCTATAAATGATTGTTTTAATGTGAATATGACGCAAATTATGGTTTTATTTCTCAAAAATTAAGTGGGATTGTATAAGTAGTGAATTAGAATTTTTGGAGAACATTTGGAAATTTCCTGAAATATAGGGATATTTTTGGACTAGGAAAAATGCCAAGTAGCAGAACAATTGATGACTAATAATAGAAATAAGGGTCAAATGGCAATGGAAATTTTTATAAAGTACTTAGGGATTTAATGATGTATGTCATTGAAAATTTAGAGACAATTGGATAAGAAATTGAAGGCAAATGGACTAGTTTATAAAAGATCAAGAAGGGACCATGAGAGAGTGACATGTGGCCAGTGATAAGTGTCACTTGCCACGCCACATGTTAAGTCACAAAATTAATAAAAGAAAGACCAAATTGTGGTCTTTCCCTTGTCACCCACGACATTAGCTCCATTTCTTCAGCTTCTTCATTTTTTTTCTTCATCTTCCTCTCCTTGATAATGAAACTCACTACCCAAGCCTCAAAGTTGAACCATGTCTTCTTCCACTCCTATCCACTTGAATACTTACTATCTCCTTCTTATTTCTAATGAAAACCAACCTATTCCCCCTTAAAATGGTGAAGGTCATGTATGTGGAGAAGCTAGGGCTTCTCGAAGAGTTTGAAGCCAAATCAAGTAAGTAACCTACTACTCTTCATGGCTTTGATGAATGGAGCATGTTTGATGATGGTTAAGAGTTAGATGTTCATGATATGAGGATGGGTATATGCTAAAAACGTGGATGAGAAATGGCGATAGATTTATGTCTTGCTTGTGTTTTGATGGATAATAGATTAGATAATGATGAGGAAATGAAATGGAAGAGATAATCTAGGTATAAGATGAGTTAGATGTAAATGTTGGAAGTTTGAAAATCTGGAAAATGTTCACTGCATATGCTTCAGTGTTTTAGCCATAACTTCTTCTAGAGTTGTTCAATTGAGATGGTTCTTGATTTTGATTAAACTAGAGATATATGTTATATTTTTCATGAAGACATCAAATTCTAATTCTTTCGTTAAGAGTCTCAGAAATTGATATGAAACATGAGAATTTCTGGGAATGAATAGTAAGAGAATTAAAATTTTGATCTGAAACTTCCACGAATTTACCATACTGATCTAGATGTATTTTGACAAAGTAGTCTTCATAAAATTGTAGATCTTTCTTTCGACTTTTCGTTGATATAAAATTTGTAACTTTTGGAGATCTGGATCAAAAGTTATGGAGGTTTGAAGTAGAGATGTTGGGAAAAGCTGGAAAATGAAACATGGTCTGCGTATGCTCTGTCAAAGTTCGCCGTGGCCAACTCTCCTTAGTTCACCATGGCCAACTTGAAGGATAAAGTTCGCCGCAGCCAACTCAGGAGTTCACCGAGGCCAACTTGTCAGATTTCACACAGCAATCTTTTATGGGACGCTGTACTAAACTTTCTACCAAAAAACATACTTTGGTATTTTGATGATATATTGACCTGTAGTTATCCACTTGGGATGAATTTTGATTTGGCGTCAACTAGAGACATAGGGGTATAAATTATCTGATGAAATAAAATTCTCAAAAAGGATTGTAAGAATTTCAATTTCTTGGTGGAAGTTGAGTATAGGGCATTGTTTTAGAATAAAAGCAGTCCGAAAATATTTGGAGTATAACTTTTTGACTACTGAACCAAATTGAATGATTTTGGTGTCATTAGAAACTTTTGAGATGGAATGGCAATTCTCAAATGGAAAGTGTTCCCAAATTACGTCATTTTCACAGTTTAAATGATCAGAAATAGTAGACCCAAAAGTTAGTGTTTGGAGAAAAATAAAAAATGGATAATTGGGTTATAAAATTAGATTCAAAGTTTTTATTTGAGGTATAAACCCTAAGTACAAATTTTACTTAGATGAGTTTTGATATAAGACTGATAATGCGACAAAAATAATGGAAAGATATTGGGGAATGTCATTGAGCATACATTATACATATGCCACATACACATTGTGCTTAAAGGAATACTTATAATTGTGCAATTATTAATGTGTGTATTGCATAACTGTGATGTGTAGGATAAATGGACACATTCAGACATACTAGATCTTGGAAGCAATTGCTAATCTAGAGTGTATAGTGCGTAGACCTAGATAGACTTATTTCATTGTTTATTTTGTGTGAATTTTGGTATTGAATAATTACTGAATGTCTATATGAATGTGATTGATTGTGTTGGTTTCTGGATAGGAGGTCCGATGATTGTGATGCTTGGTTGAGATATTGAAGTCTTGCTTACACATGAATGAGAAGAACTAAGCGTACACAATTTGATGATGAATGTGTTTTGAATGAGCATTTGCATGTAAGTGAAAATGTGATTCTCAACTTAATGTTGAATGCTGGACTAAGGTCCAATGGTATAAGAGTGTGATTGAATGGGATCATGCAAATGTGATTGATGCATTTCATTTCATGAATGCATGAAATGTAATGGCGGTTGTGACCAAAGTAGCCACCGATCATAGCTTAAAGCTGAACGAGCGAAAAAGTGCCTTGAGCTCAAAATTGATTCAGAGCCTCAGGCTCAACGTTTAAGGAGCCCTATATGGGACTGTTATCAATGGGTCAGTTATCAATGAACCCTATATGGGACAGTTTAGGCACTCAGTCACAGCAAAGTAATAAATAGAAAGTGGGTCTTATACACACTACATATTCATAATATGACTGATTAAATTATATTGATTGTGAAATATGAAATGTTGTGAATGTGATTTATGTGTTGTGTGACTTGGTGAGCCATCGATGATGGTCACTCATTGAATTCGCAAAACTCACCCAAAATTTGCAAATATTTTTGGGATCATAAGAATGTCCCGTTAGGTAAACAGGGTGTATCCCTATAGCATATCAGTAAGGGATCGATATCGGGATCAGTTCGCGTCTGCATTAGTGTTTTCCTATTTTTTTGTATAAATTTGTATTCCACGATTTCTAAAAATAATGTATTTCGAAATTTTTGCATAATGTGTATACAATGGTTTTTATGGTGGAATGTAAAGATATTATGACTAAATTGTTTTGCATTTGTAATGGGCCCCAATTTGGCTATTGAAATTCTATTAATTGTATTATGTTGATTGAAAATGTTTATAAACAAAAGTGGTCCCGAATTGGTTATTATTTCCACATATGTTTGTTGTTGTTTCCAAGAAAATAATTTATACCGATTTTCAAATGATGAGTGCTCTAGCAAGCCACCGTCACAGGGCAAGTTCTCGGACATCACACAAGATGTAGGGTACAGTTCTGGAGAGGGTGGGGTGTTACATGGGTGCCGTAATATGAATGTGAATTTATTTTGAAATTTTTTCATTCGTATGCTTGTGGTGGTCATTTTAGGCCTAATAGAACTGGTAGGAAAATACTATGTGGTTTTTATTGGCAAAATATATGTTCTACAAAGCATATTAACAATTCCATAAGCAGGATAATTTATCTCATAGAGATCAAATGCCTTTATCTCCAATCCTTTCATATGAAATTTTTTATGTATAGGGCTTCAATTTTATAGAACTATTTCCTCAATATTTTAGTTTGCTTACATTTTTTTGGTTGTGGATTATGATTATAAATGAGTAGAAGCTAAAGCCACTAGGACTGATGATTCTAAAGTTTCTGCAAAATTTGTCAAGTCTAACATTTTTGCTAGGTTTGGAACGCTGAGAGAATTGATTAATGATAGGGGTACTCATTTTTGTAATCGATTGGTGAGAAATCTTTTGAAGAAGTACCATGTGACCCATAATGTGTGTACGACCTACCATCCATAGACAAACAGGAAAGCAGTAGTGTTAAAAAAATCAAATAAATCCTTGAGGGATCGTGAGCTTAAATTGTAAAGATTGGAGTCGATGACTTGATGATGCTCTTTAGGCATATAGGACAACATATAAGACATCAATTAGGATGTCTCCATACCAGCTAATTTACAGAAAGCTGTTTCATCTTCCAGGGGGGATTAAGCACAAATCTTTTTAGGAAATTAGGCAATGCAATAGAAAGATGGATGCAGCAGGTGAACATAGAAAATTTCAATTAAAAAATATGGAAAAGCTTAGGCTTGAATCTTATGAGAATACAGAAATTTGCAAGGTAAAGACGAAGCAATTTCATGATAAGAAGATTGTTAGGAAGAATTTTGTTGTCAGACAAAAAGTTCTTCTTTATCTCTCATAACTTAAACTAAATTATGTTCTAGTTGGATTGGACCTTTTGTTGTTACTAATGTGTTTCCATATGGTGAAGTTAAAACTAAAAGCTTACAGATGAACAAGAAATTCAAGGTCAATGGTTATCAACTGAAACCTTTCTATAAAGGATTCCAGATGGAGGATATGGAAGTGATAGGGTTCGAAAACTATTATTAAGATGATTGAACAACATCGAGTTGAGCAAACTATAATAAACAAATGTGCTACTTAAGAAACAACCTAAGGAAAGTTGATTTCTGTTTGTTTGCATTTTCACATTATACATTTTTGTTAAATTATCCATTTATTGCATTTGATGTTACATTGGGGAAATGTAAGTTTTAAGTGTGGGGGTGAGGATCTTAGTTTTTGTTGGATTCCGTTTCAGAGCCCAGCATTAGACATGGAATCATAAAGCTCAAGCATGAGGGGAGGTTTAGAGAATGAAAAAGTAGAAGAAAAAAATCCTTTAGAAGCAAAGGTGGGCTTCGCTACGGCGAACTGTTTGTTTTGTCGCAGTGAACACATGAGAGAAATTCCTCTGAATCTCTCAGGAATTTTACGTTCGCCACGGCAAGCCTGAAATTGTATTTTCTCCGCGGCAACCATTTGGTTTCGCCACAGCAAGCTCATCAGGCCAGCGAAAAAGAAAAGCTTTGGGTTAATCATGCTGCAACGAACCGCTAGCTTCGCCACAGCGAAAACCTAGAAGCAGAACTAAAAACCCAAAATTAACATTAACTCTACTAAATGCAACCATAAATTTCCCAACAACCATCCTTACTTTATTCCTAAAACAAAATGAACTTATACATAAACCCAGGCAATTTCCAAAATCTGAATACTTTGTGAAAATATGAAAAATAATGGACATATTCAATCATACATTTCATTGATATTTAAAGGTAGAGTTTTACAAAGCTTTAATGAAATTTTAAGCCATAATACATCAATTGAGTTTGAGAACCAAAATATAAAATACATTTGAACTAGTAAAACTTGAAATGTGGCTAAAGCCTTGAATTCCCAAAAATCTAACTTAAAAATAAAAAAGAATGCAATTCGGAGTGATGCTGCAATACTTAGCCTACTTGATATCTTGCTCATCACCTGAATAGGGGGAGGAGAATGGGGAGAGCTTAAAGCTTATGGGTAACAATTTTATAATCAACAATAAGCAAAACCATTGAAAATTTATTTTCCATTTTGACAAAAATTCGCACCAAGTCACGAGCATATTTTTCTCAAATTCGCAACCAAATTTTCAATAATGCAAAATCAGGTATGTATCAATCTAATCAATGTATCATGAGCATATATGCACATCAAAATGGTTTGGAAGGTCCATAAACATAATGAACTAACACATTTCCTTATAATGGTCCTCTGAAGTCATGAACAGAACGAACTAGCACAATCCCATTTAGTGGTTTTTGTGTAGTCGTAAACATCAGAGAGTCCATAAAGGAGCTCCATGCCACTAGCAGAGAGGTGGGAGAAGCCTTTAGTCAAAGTTCACTTGATAACATAATGGACCAAACTAAACCCACATAACATCTATTTTATAATCTTATAAACTTGTTGCCCAAGTGGCAAATTTTCGAAACTTGATCTTTTTCAAACATAATATCTTTTCAAAAATCATTTTCATGTTCTTGTCATAAATCATCAGCACAATAAGCTCATACCAAAAACATAACACTTTTTCAAAGCATTCAAAGAGTTATAAAGCATGTTCATGAAGTAGTTGAAATTGTTTATTTCCGTCATTTGAAAGAACACATTAATAGTCTATCACTTAATCATAAAACTGTAACCCACCTTGAAATCCTTGCTTGTTACTTGCTCAAATGTTCCCTTCCTCTTGCTCCTCTTACCTCACTTACCTCACTTTATTTCCTTAAACAATAACCAAAATTCCATTCAATTCGATTCAAAAATCGGAAAGTTACTACCTAAACAATTTCGGACTATCCTTATGCATGAAACAAAATTCTATGCTCGACTTCCATTGAAAACTTGAGATTCTTAGAGACTGAATTTAGACTTGATTCCTTCACACAATTTGTATCCATATGTCTCTAGTTTACACAAATAAAAAATCTTCTTGTTTGGACATCTACACAAAAAGTTATGCCCAAAATAACAAAACATGTCTTTGCAGGAAAAATGGAGTTCGTCACGGCGAAGTCAGAAGTTTGCCACAACAAACTTCTCCAGAAGTTTTCCATCTTTTCACTTCCCACCTTTCATATATAACCCTTCTTAACACTAAACCACCTCTTCTACTTCATTTTCAAGCTCATTTCGACCCAATATCATTGACAAATATGTCAAAACCTATCTTCGATCATTAACCCTAAAAAAGAATACTTGCCTATAGCATTCACTAACAACTTCCCACACATGCTAAGCTATATTTGAGTTTCATCTAACCAAACAAAATGGAATAATGCTCATACTTACTTATTGATGCTTCAAATTCTTCAAAATCTTCAAGAATCTCCAAACCCTAGCTTTCCTCTTCTTTTCCTCCTTTCTTCTCCCTCTCTCACGGTTCTTTCTTCAATTTCAATGGAACACAACATCTTCTTTATCTTATGCCTTAAATAAATGAGCAATGACCACTATGCCCCTGCTTGTATTGCCTTAGCCTTCTAGCCCTAAAGTGATCTTCCAATATTTCCCTTATACATTCTTAGTTCTCCAATTTAACTTACACCGTACTATACTCTAACTTAATCTCAATTTCTCCATTTAATACTTCCAATTCCATCAATCTAAACAATAAATCTTCCAATCATTGACGTGCGATTAAACTCCAAACAAAATAATTTATATTCCAAGACCACAAAATTTAATCAATTCATGTTTAACAAAATAAATAAATAAAAATTTTAGGGCCCAAAATTTCTCCCCCTCTTAAAAGAATTTCGTCCTCGAAATTATTACCTGAGACATCGAAGAGTTGTGGATACTTCTCTTTCATGGCTTCCAATGGCTCCCACATGGCCTCTTACACCGAATGGTTTCTCCACAAGACTTTGACTTGCTGAACTGTCTTATTCCTAAGAACCTTCTCCTTGGTGTCCAAAATCTCCATTGGAATCTCCTCATAACTCAAATCATATCTCAACTGAACCTTAGTGGTCTAAATGATGTGCGAAGGATCCGACCTGTACCTTCTCAATATGGAAACATGAAAAACATCATGTATCCGGGACAATTCTGGGGGCAACGCCAACCTGTAAGCTAGCGGTCCAATCCTCTCAAGAATTTCATAGGGACCCACATATCTCGGACTCAATTTGCCTTTGTTGCCAAATCTAATGACTCCTTTCCAAGGAGACATCTTAAAAAACACTTTCTCACCGACTTCATACTCCATCTCCTTTCGATGTGCATCAGTATAACTTTTCGTCCTATCCTGTGCAGCTTTAAGCCATTGCTTAACCAAATTGACCTTGTCAACTATCATCTGGAGTAGCTCTGGTCTGATCAGTTTCCTTTCTCCTTCCTCATCCCAACATATCTGAGTTTTACATCTCCTTCCATACAGTGCTTTATCAGGATCCATCGGAATGCTTGAATGGTACAAATTATTGTAAGCAAATTCTACCAATGGCAAATGCTCATCCCAAGCTCCTTTGAAATCCATCACCCATGTCCTGAGCATTCCCTTAAGTGTCCAAATGGTCCTCTCAAATTGACCATCTATCTGCGATGGAAAGCCGTACTGAAATTCAACTTGGTTCCCATAGCTTCTTGTAAGCTTCCCCAGAATTTCGAACTGAATCGAGAATCCCTGTCAGAAACTATGGAATTTCGAATCCTATGTATTCTTGCTATCTCATCAATATACTTCTTTGCTAGCACATAGAAAGAATTAGACTGTTTAATTGCCAGAAAATGGATTGACTTCATCAACCAATCAACAATAACCCTTATGGCATCATGCTTCCTACTGGTCTTGGGCAATCCCATCAGGAAGACCATAGTCACTCTTTGCCACTTCCACTCAGGAATGGACAACGGCCTTAACTTGCCTAAAGGTGCCTAGTGTTTAGCCTTGACTTGCTGACATACTAGATACTTGCATATTCTGTTGCATCCTTCTTCATGCCTTTCCACTAAAAATGCTCTCTCAAATTCCTGTACATCCTGGTGCTACCTAGGTTCATGGAATAAGGCGCATTGTGTGCCTCATCTAATATCTCATCCTTCACCTCCTTGACATTTGGGATACAAAGCCTATTTCTGACAGGCGTGAGTCCATCATCCCTCACAACCACTTCAGATTTCTTGCCTTTTTGAATTTCTTCTCGAAGTTTGCTTAATTCTGCATCCTATACCTATAACTCCCCAACCTTCTCCCTGAGTATCGGTCTTACTCTGAAGTTAGCAAAAATGCAATTTGGTTCCTCCTATTTCTAGCTTATCTTAAGCTTAGCCATTTCTTCCAATAAAGGAAAATAAACTGTCTGAACATGAGCTATTGAGGATTTTCTACTCAAAGCATCCGCCACTACATTTGGCTTTCCTGGATGATACTCAATCAATAAATCATAATCCTTAACCAACTCAATCCACCTTCTCTGTCTCAAATTCAGTTCCTTCTGACTCAATAGATACTTTAGACTTTTGTGATTTGTAAAAATCCTCATCTGAACCCCATAGAAATAATGTCTCCAAATTTTCAAGGAAAAAATCACTACTGCCAATTCCAAATCATGGGTCGAATAATTCAATTCATAAGGTTTCAGTTGCCTTGAAGCATAAGCTATCACCTTGTCTCCCTACATCAACACGCAACCTAAACCCTTTCTTGAAGCATCACTGTACACTGTATAACCCTCATCTCCAGTAGGCAAAATCAAAATTGAAGCGCTTGTCAACCTACGCTTGAGCTCCTCAAAACTTTTCTGACATTCCTCACTCTAGACAAATTTTTGATTCTTCCTCAATAACTTAGTCATCGGAGCAGCTATCGTAGAAAATCCTTCCACAAGCCTCCTATAATAACCTGCCAGACCCAGAAAACTCCTCACCTCTGTCACTATCTTGGGTGCATGCCAATTCACCACTGCTTCAATCTTCCTTGGATCCACATGTACCCCATCTTTCGAAATCTCCTGTCCAAGGAATACTACCTTATGAAGCCAAAACTCACACTTGCTGAACTTAGCTTAAAGCTCCTTCTCCTTCAGTGTCTGCAACACTATTCTAAGATGCTCCTCATGTTCCCCTTCACTCTTGGAATACACAAAAATGTCATCTATAAACACTATGACAAATTGATCCAGATACTCCTTGAAAACCCTATTCATAAGATCCATAAAAACAGCTGGAGCATTGGTCAAACCAAATGGCATGACTAGGAACTCATATTGCCCATACCGCGTTCTAAAAGCTTTCTTACTAACATCAAACTCTTTGATTCTAAGCTGATGATAGCCCGATCTGAGATCAATCTTAGAAAAGACTCTTTCTCTTTACAGCTGGTTAAACAGATCGTCATTCCGGGGCAGAGGATACTTATTCTTAATAGTCACCCTGATGAGTCTCCGGTAATCGATACACATCCGCTATGTTCCATATTTTTTCTTCACAAACAGAATCGACGCTCCCCATGGTGACAAACTGAACCTTATGTACCCTTTCTCTAGCAGTTCCTCCAATTGTTCCTTAAGTTCCTTCAATTCAGCTGGAGCTATTCTATACGGTGGTATGGAAATAGGCACGGTACTAGGAATCAAGTCGATGGAAAACTTGATTTCCCTTACCGGCGGCAAACTAGGTGAATCCTCTGGGAACACATTTGGAAACTACCTCGCAATCGAAAAATCCTCTAATTTTCCTTCATTCACATTGGTGTTCACGACATGTGCCAAAAAGGCTTCACACCCCTTTCCTATCATTCTGTCAGCTAGCAAAGCCGAAATAATTCTTGGTGCTGGTGTTTTCCTATCCCCTCTGAAAATGACCTTCTCACCGTTGCGTAGATAAAACTCCACTTCCTTAAGGCCATAATCCAACTTCGCATGATATTTTTCCATAACATCCATTCCAAGTATAGTATCTAAGCCCTTTAGGTCTAGAGGTAGGAGGTCCACCACCAGTCTAGCACCATCAATGAAGAGTTCACAACCTTTATATACTTGAATTATTATCACATTCCTCCCTAAAGGAGTACTAACAATCAAAGAGTTATCCAAAGGCATCGAATCAACATCATGTAATGTCATGCTTATAGAAACAAAAGAATATATTAAACCAGAATCAATTAGTAAGTACACTGCTGAATCAAATAACTGAGCCATACCCATGACAACCTCTGGTGTGGCTACAGCTTCCTCTCTGGTCATAGAAAATACCCTTGCCTGCGCTTGACCTCTTAGCCTACCTAGAGGAATAGCCTTCTTTGTAGCTCTAGAACTGCCAACCTCAGTGACTGGCCTGGTTCCCATTGTTTCTGCTCTCTTTGGGGCTTGAAACTGTAACCCCTCTAGCCTTGGTACTTGGGGACAATCTCTGATCAAGTGTCCCCTCTCTCCACATCGAAAGCATGCTCCAAGTAACTTGAAACAGTTTCCCTTATGGAACTTCCTACAATGTTCACATTGAGGGTTTAAGTACCTGCTCCTTGTTCTTCCTCTTCTTATTCACTTCATACTTGATGTTCTCCAGTTTCACAGCCTGAAGTACAGCCATCTATGAACTACTGGTAGTCACAGAAATTATGGATCAAGAATTTCTCCTTGATCCCCAAATGAATCCCTCCCTCAAACTTGCGGCACTTGTCCTCTTCATTCGCTACAATGTTGGCCGCATATCTAGAAAGTTGAGTGAACTTTAGTTCATACTGTAACATCCCATCACCGATGGGAAGGGTAAGATAGTAATTTGGAACGGGCAATGAGTGTTTAAAATTGTTTGGCTATATGTATGCATTCATATATACATGTGACTAGTAAATTTTGCACATGAAAAATGACTGTACATGCATTCATGACATTTTCCCGGTATAAGTGTTAAGAAATGTGATTATGAATAAATGTAATTTTAGTGCTTGAAAATTTAATTGGAATGTGTTTTTGTGAGTTTTTTATTTTTGGAGAATTTTAGAAATTTTTCTGGAAAATTTCGGGGTACTTTTTCGGACTAGGAAAATTTTAGATTTGGCGATTTCGGTATAGTTTGGGATATTTTGATATTTTGGAAAATTGTTTTGAGCTGAAAAAATTATTTGGAGACTATTAGTAATATTTTGGAATTTTTAGAAAATTTAAAAAAAAATTGGAGTATTTTGGACCAATTAGAAGATGACATGTGGACAAATGAAAGAATGACAAGTGGGAGGCATGCATTGGTGACACTTGTCAAGTTATAAAATAGACACCTAAGCTACACGTTGGCAAGGAAGAATTCGGCTGAGTGATTCTTCTTTCCTTGGTTTTACTTCTTTAACACCGAAGGCTTTTGTCCCTTTCCTTGTTCTTCTTCTTCTTCATCATCAAAAGTAACTTCTTTCATTCATTCTTCAACCACCGAACCATCATTTCCTTCATTTCTGGAGTTTTGTTGAATAATGTGAAGATTAATCAGGTGAGTGAAGTTTTAAGTTTTAACCTATGGAATTGATTATGCTTACGGATTAGTAGTGATTAATTACATGAATTGAGTTAGATAGTGATGGGTTAGGTTGAGAATCTGGGAAAATTACCTTGTGTATGTTTCAGTGTTTTGCTCATAACTTTCCATATAATTATGAAATTGAGATGAGATTTGGTTTGAATTAAACCTAAGAAGCTTGGCTAGAATTGGCATGAAGGAAGTGTTGTCCAATTGGACTTGAAGGGTTCTGAATTTTGTTTTGAAAGTGACAATATGTACAGAAATTGATAGTGTCATAAAAATCAATGTGACCTGAAACTTTGGAAATTTTTCTAGGCTAAATGAGACAGATCTTGTAAGATTGGTCTTCATGAAAGTTGATGATTTACTTGTTAGCTTTCCATTTCCACTAAGTATGTCATTTTTCTACTTTTAGGTTGAAAGTTATGGCTGGTTAAATTTCAGATGATATTAAGGTGCTTTGTGTGTAAAATGTCTTAAAGTAAG
>JAOSBN010011354.1:0-18346 GCA_027563595.1 Erythroxylum suave | reverse complement strand
ACTCAAAATATAACTAACAATATAACTAATTATATTAATATTTACTACTAATAATCATTATTCATAATTAATGACAACATTTAAATATACAACAAATTCACAATCAAATGTTAAATTCTAAAATTTCAAACTAATCACATTTACTAGCATGCATTTCTTATAAAACTAACAGAATAATAATACAGTTTACCTCAAACTACAGAAAAGGAGCCGGAAACTTCAAGAGAACCAGAGTGAAACCGCAGAGAGAGAAGATAAATGAGAGGCGTGGAGGAAGGGGGGTCAGCGCAGGTTATAAAGACGCACATTTAACGATGAAACAGAGTGTTCTGTCGGTAAAGTAGGGTTCCGCGTAATAATACGTCGACGGCGTGCCGACAGTTACCGACGGAATGAACTGTTCCGTCGGTAAATGGGCGCGATAAAGTAGCGGGAAAAACTCAAATACCGACGGCATCCCAATTCCGACTGTAAAGCATATCTTCTAGAATAATCTCCATCACTGACTCGACGTTTACCGACGAAATGAAGCTCTCCGTCGGTGATATAGTTACTAACTCACCAACAGAATGCTTATTTCCGTCGGTAAACTGGTTGGTTATGTTCATATTTTTCGACGGTAGTATTTCGTCCGTCAGAAATATGGTTTTCGTCTTTCAGATTTTCTAATTCACCAACGGTAACCTTGTTTCCGTTGGTAAATATGCCGACCGTAGTCGGTCCGTCGGTTTTTACCCGTAGCTAAAAAATTGCGCGAATGTTTCGCGCATTTTTACCGACGGTTATTTCGCTATCGTCGCTATATTCCGTCGCAAATATTGCGTGAAAATTTCTGTACCGACAGATGACTCGTTTCGTCGCCAATGCATCAGTTTTACTGACGAAAATGTCTCTTCCGTATGTAAAGAGCGGTGGTATTTGTTCCGTCGGAAAAATTTCGCCGCTAATCTTGAATTTTCTTGTAGTGTCCTCTGTGAGGAGGACATCGGCCAGACCTTTGTTATGCCAAGTTCGATGAGCCAACCTGTGGATGCTTGGAAATGATAGTCGTTTCTCGAAGAAAAACCCCACCAATGTAGCTTCCCAACTCTTAGCGCCTTCCTCCAGTATTGCAAGTTCTGGACAGACTACGAGCTTCCCATCAATTTCCTTAGGAGGAGTAAAGGTTAAGTTCTCAGCTGTTGGATAGTCGACGACTTGCTTACAGCTCTTCTAGGGGGGTCAAAACAGATGGGTGTTTGATGGAGGGAATTTCCTGGGGTTCAGTGGGATCTTTTGCCGGATGGCGAGAGAGTAGCGCTGGAAAATCGTCGTTCCCAGCTGCGGGTATAGGCTGCATGGATAGCTAGAAAAGGAAGGCAGCGGTGACAGAGGCAAAGTTGAACAGAGAGGGCGGCAAAAGGTATAGCAGCTAGTGAGACTGAAATACCCTTGAAGTCCCGTTGAGAAAGAAAGGAAAAAAAGTAGGCTGAAGCAAAGAAAATGGAGTGAATGCAGAAGGGAGTAGGTGGTGGTTCCCCTAGAAGTTACCCAGCACTACATGACGCTCCAGACGGTGGCTCCGAGAGCAGGTGCATGACGCTATGTTGCCGATCAAATTATTCAAAAATCGATGATTTGTAACATCTATTATGGTAGAAATCGATGATTAAGTTTTTGTTGAGTAATTTCTTCTTTAAGCTTACCCTTGGCGAGTTTAGCTAAGAGCTCACCTCCATAAATGCTCCATGACAAAGATGATCTTGGTCTTGATGGTCGTGACTTCGTTGAGCCCGACGAAGACTAGGTCGCGAACAAGTCTCATAATGAAGACTTCTCGCTTGATTTACACCATAATGTCTTCTTTTTTCACTCTTTCCTTCTTGATCACTTTAATAAATATGCTATCTTCACTCAGGTAGACGAGAAGAAAATTTTGATGACGACGATAAAGAAAAGACAACGTTGAACATGTTAAAATAAATTAGGGATAAATTTAAGGCTTAGTAAATGAAGGATTTTAATGTATTAAATTAAAGTTAATTAAATTAGGGAATATTAGATTATGTTAATCTAATTAATTTTATTTAAGATTAATTTAAATTAATCAAATTTTATAAAAAATTTTAATTTGATAAGCTTGTTTAAGTTGAAAAGCCACGTAGCTCTATGAAACTATAAAAAAATATATAAAAACAATATATTTACGTGAAGTTCAAAAATTTATTAGAAAATATATTTTTATCTTATCATCAATCATATGACAAAAGAAATATTACTTAATCTACTTTTATATTCATGAAAAGTTGATTCTGAACATATTAAAATATATTTTAATATTGTTAAAATCTAATTTAAAATTTTAAAATATAACTCAATATGATAAAAACATTAAGACAAAAGTTGCTCTTTTCATCAAATTCCTTCTTCAGGAGGAGGTAGGTGCTAAGAAATAAAAGAGTTTTGTTTAATATAATTTCGAGTAAAACAAATGTTTTACCATGCGCAACGTTTTTTGGTAATTCAGAAGATTTTATACAAAATTAAAAAGTTATGTACATCACTGGAGACTACTAGAATAATAATCTCTTACCTACCAAAAGGAAACAAAGGTAAATACATGAGAAAGCTACATCACTTCCCTACGATAACACAAAAACCAAGACAACAACAGCCTTCCTATCAAAGAGACCTTATAGAGCTAGCTCATCTAACCAGTAATTCAAGCTAACCTAGAATCAATTTACCGCATTATTAATTAACCAACAATTAATTACAATCCACATCAACCGTAGGAGATGGTTCTGCTCCTGTAAAGCTTGTGAGCTACTTCCTAGAGATCTTCTTACCTATTTCGAGAAAGTCCTTAACCTGCCAACTCTATGTTTTTCTTATTGGAAACAAGAATATTTCCTAAACCTATCTTCTCTTTTGCTTTAGAAACTTAAGAAATGTTGGAACTCCATTTGGCACTCCTAAAATATCAAACCTGAAGAAAAATTATTAGTGAATAAGAACTTCAGCAATTACCTCCTCACGGTGTTTGAGCTCAGATGTTCCATAACTTGGAAGATTACTTTGGAGTACAGGCTCCCCACATCCTTGACTTCATCTTTAAATGTTCAATTATTCCTCTCAGTCCAAATGTTATAGACAATAGCAGAAAGAAGGATAGGGAAAAGGTTAATGTCAGAGGGTCTAATATTTAAGGATTGGTTAAACCAAATGGGGATGGATTGAAGGTTTGTTTTGTTAGGGAGTACGGAGATAAAGACGTTTGTCCCATGTTTGCAACTTCTTAAGGAAAGCCAGTCATAGTATGAAAGAACAACTAGGGCTGTTGCTTTTAAACCAAACCAGTTTATACCAAGGAACATTCTGTATTAGAGGTCTTAAGAAATTATAGGTTTAACGATTAATGTACTTTTTTGAAGGGCTAGCTAACCAGTCCAAACAATATGGTTTAAAGCTATTTGGTTCGTACAGTAGGGGCTCTAGGTTACCAATGATCTCTATAGTTGCCCCTTGCCATCTCCACTCATTATTAGTGATAATTTCGGAGACTCTTGCTATCATAAGTAGTTCCGAACCATTGATCTCTCTGGGAGAAGAGAAGTTCTTCAAGATTCCTCTAGGATGCCAAGGATCCTGCCAAAAAAGAGTAGAATTTCAATTCCCTATCCTAAATCTGAAATGATTCCCCAATTTATCCCTCACAAATAAGATTTTCCTCCAACTCCATGAACTATTATTGGTAGGTTGGGCACTCTAGAAATTTTTCCTTCTCAAAATAATGGAATGCACCCACTTAACTCACAGAGCTTCACTATCATCAAATAGATACCAGATCCTTTTCCCTAACATGACATAATTCCATGTTGACAAATGCTTAATCCCTAAACCTCCCTCCATTTTTGGTCTATTAATGTCACCTATTTAACCTTAGCATGAGAATTAGAAGCCATCTAACTAACCCACAGAAAATTCCTAAGTTTAGACTCTATATCTTTAAGGATGGAAGTAGGAAGAATGAAATGGGCAGACCAGTACACTTGGAAAAAAAAAAGGAAAGAAATCACCAATTGGATTCTACCCGCATATGAAAGGTATTTATGAGTCAATTTGTTAATCCTAGCATCAATTTTTTCTAATAAGGGTAAGCAATCCCTCCTAGATAACCTGCCTGTTAAGAGAGGTACCCCAAAATACCGTATAGGGAGAGTGCCTTTCTTGAGCCCAGAGATAACTTCCATTTGATAAGTCAGGTGGTCCATATCAGGAGATAAGAAAACTGGCTCATGGAAGGATTTATGTCCATGCCAGAAAAACTAGAGAAGGTACACATACAATTAAGCATAGTTTGAGTTTAGCTCAGATCTGCATGACAAAACATCAGGAGATCACCAGCAAACAAGAGATGGGTCAGTTTAAGGGTTTTAAACCTCCAGTGGTATTTGAAGGAAAGGCTATCAGCTATGCAAACATTCAAACTCCTAGAGAAAACTTCCATACAAATAATAAAGAGGAATGGAGATAAGGGATCTCCTTGTCTTAGACCTAACTTCCTTTTAAAAAATTTAGAAGGAGATCCATTGATAAAAATAGAATAAGAAGGAGAATTTATACATTCTTTGATCCATTTTATAAACTTTATAGGAAGGCCTATAGCTACTAATGCATTTAGGAGGAAATCCCACTGTATGGAATCAAAGGATTTTTGAAGGTCCATTTTAAAAGTGCATCTCTTCTGATTATTTGAAAGGTAATAATTCGTGAAAATTTCTTGGGCCAATAAGATTTTATCCCCTATTTGACAATTCTTAATGAAAGCACTTTTGTTTGGACTAATAATGTGAGGAAGAATCTCTCTAAGCCTATTTGCTATGATTTTAGCAATCACCTTATAAAGCATGTTGCAACAAGAGATGGGCCTATAGTTTAACACTGTGGAAAGGTGATCTTTTTTAGGAACGAGAGAAATAAAAGTGGAATTAAGCTCTTTGAGGAGTTTTCCATGTTGGAAAAAATCTTGGATGGCACGGGTAAGTTCCTCTCCAATAATTTCCCAGGTTTGTTTAAAGAAAAACCTATTAAATCCATCCGAACTAGGAGCCTTATTAGGATTGAGAGAATTGAAAGCCTCCCTAATCTCTTGTGCTGAGACTTCAGCAATAAGATAACTATAAAGATTATCAGGCAATGAATGAGGGAAAAGATTTTCCATAAACTCTTTGGAAGAGTGAAGAACATTTTTATCCCCAACAATCCTAATCCTATTTCCCACTTCTAAAAAATGAATGTTGTTTCTATTTATGTTAACTAGGAGTGAGATGTGAAAGAATTTGATGTTCCTATCCCCTTCTGTGAGCCATTTAATCCTGAAAGACTATTTAAAGAATGGCTCCTGATCTTCTAGAGCTCTAATTAACTCATTAATGGCCTCAGATTCCTTAGCAATTAGAAGAGAAGACTTATGCAAAAGTCTAATTCGATCCTAGATGTTATTAAGAGTAACTTAGCAACTTTCAACTATAACATTCACATCACCTATCGGGCTAGAGCTCATAATTTTGACATCTTTTTTTTAACCATCTTGAGCTTAGACATAACACAAAACATAGAAGTACCTTGAATTTGAGAGGAGCAAGCATCCTCTACTATCTGAAGGACATTGGGCTGAGAAGCTAGAAAATTAGAAAACCTGAAAGGAGAAGATCTCTTCTGCATGTTTGCTAAAAACCTAACTACTATTGGAGAATGGTCTGAGATGTTTGGGTTAAGAATAACAATATACGAATTAGGAAACCTAGAGCTCCAAGCCGAGTTAATGAGGGCTCTATCTAACATTCTAGCAATAAAGAAGTCTCCATATTGATTATTGTTCCAAGTAAAACTTAGGCCACTAGAATTTAAATCATACAAAGCATTGCACTTAATACACTTCCGAAAGTCACTCATCCCATTCATAGCTGAGGGGCTTATTGGATCTGCCTCATGGGGGAACAAAATAGCATTAAAGTCCCCTGCTATAATGCAAGGAAGATTACATACAAAGAGGTTAATATTACACAGATCTGACAAAAGATTCTTCCTATGGTTGAGGTTATCGGCCCATAAACACAAGTCACTAAGAAGGATGAAGAACAGTTCCTAGGGGACATCTCTAAGTGAATCAGTTGGTCATTGGAGTTTAGAATAGAACACAAAAAGCAGTCAGGATTCTAAGCTAACACAATCCTAGCATTTGAATGGTCTACATTACTATAAGAAAGCCATCTAGGAAATAAGGAGGACCAAACATTATTCAAATAGGAGGGAGACTTAATCCTAGATTCAATCAAACAAACAAAAGAAACAGATAATCTCTTAAGACAAGCTTGTACTACTAATTGTTTTTTAGGGGTTGTTTAAACCCATAACATTCCAAAAAAAACAAAATTTATAACACAAAAACCAGAAATCACCTCCTACTTCTATTTCCTCCTAGATTTCCTACTTTTTCTCATAGTAAAATCCCCCCTTGCCCCTCCCATAATACCAGGACTATTAGGAACCAATTCAAAAATAAGAGAGGAAGGAATTGTACCTACTTGATTTACAGGAGGATAGTTAGGATCCTCAAGGTCTCCACTCAATTCATCTAGCTTCTATTGAACCTTGCTTAGTAGAGAAGGACTACCAGCAGTACTTGCATCTTTATCAACTTGTATTGTCATCTCATTATAATGATCCATCTGTTGAGGTCCTTGGCCCTTACAATGCTTGATTGGTATCTCTAATGTTCTAATCTCCGTATTACTTTGAATTGTCTTCTCTGTGATTAATTCCTACTCCTTTTCTTACTGAGTTGAATTATTTGGCATCTTCTCCTTTCCTTTCTCCAACTCCTACTGTAATCCAGTCTTAAACAATCTCCCTGTAGGTGCCCATTCCTTCTTTTGTGCATGATGATTAGGCCTCCATTCGTACTCAATCCTTATTTCCATAAAAATTACTTTCTCTTCCTTATTGTAAGTAGCCAGTTGGAAAGAAGAAGGCCAACTCCTCTGTAATTCTTACTCCACACACATCCTTACATACACTATTCTAGACATCGTAGCCGTTTCTGTATCCATAAGGAGAGGCTGACCCACAGCACTTGCAATTCTTCCCAACCCTTCTGTGTTCCAGTATTCTACTAGAATATTGTGAAACATAGCCCACACCGGGGCAAACTTAACATCTTATTGTTCTCCTCCATTTAGACTCCACTTTCTCAGAAATAAGTGCTTACCTTGGATATGCCAGAGATCCTTTTCCTACACCAAATTCAATCTTATCTCTGAATCAAACTTTAAAAAAAATTGTTTGAACTAGTAATTAAAGTTTTTTAGCCCAAACTTTACCCAGGATTTTGCTAATGCTATCTGAACCATAGGAAAAGTAGGTCACTTTCCTATAAAAAATACCTATCAGAGCTAACCTAAAATGTGTAGCTCTTAGCTAACTCTGGAGGGGGGATGACATAGATCTAATCCTCCTTAACCTCCGGGGGATAGTAGGTTAAAACTTTATCTTCTGTGAAGTCCACCATACCATCTTAAAAAACTGACTTCCATGATCTGGTGTTCCCTGAGGTTTTAATCTCAAAGGAATGGGAAGAAGCTTCGGGTTCAGTCTCTTGCTGACAAGCGAATACACCTTTAACTATTAGGGATTTTGTAGCTGAGGAGATTTGGTTAGGGATGATGGAAAGGGAAGTTTTCAGAGGTGGATCTTTAGTCAAGGTGGGGACAATGGAGTTTGGATCGGTGTTTTGGTTATGGGTTCAATTAGGGATTTCAAAGGAAGATTTTTGGTGGGATAAGGGTGTGAGCACAGATAAAGGGGAAATAGGGGTTCGGCGCTAGGTAGGAGAAGAAGACAAAGCCATGGAGAAGGAGTTGTTACCCACCTGTAATCTCAAAAGTTATGGGTCTTTACTCGTTGCTCTCTCGTTCCTCACCATCGCTTTGACACAGGAATTTTCTGACCTTCAAATATTTAAAAACATGTCACGATTGATGTTTTTAATATTAAACAATTAAACAATCCATTTTTTACATGAAAAATTAATATTAAATATATTTTATTAATTATTTAAAAACTATTGAATATTAATGATATTAAATATTGTTATTTTCTATCTTATTTATACTTAATATTTATTTAGAAATATATTTATAACATTAACTGGATAAAATAATATTAAATTGAATCTTGGACGGTTTTCTTGTGTCTTGCCCAGAGCTTGCCTTTATTAGGCTCTTTGAAATAAGACTAACTCCTTAGGCTTACGTAAGCTCGTGCAAATAAGATTCTATGAAAGAGAAAAGGAAATATCATCCGGATCTGCAACTGCAGATGACAAAGGTCGTGTTTGGTTAATAGATGATCAACTATTTATTAGCTGTTTGACTTAATTTAGTTGTTTGACCTATATGAAAACATTGATATTTTGTTTGGTAAAGAGCTAGTTGGGTTGGCTGATTCAACCCAACCAGCTAAATTTTGAAATGCTCATTTATTGCAATGTTTGGAGACAACTGATTGATTTATGACGAAATTACCCCGACTTTACTCTCCTCTCTACACCGAGTCTTAATTCTCACTAGGTTGTGAGGAGAATGTTCAGGACAACCCTCTCGAAAGATTTCTCATCTCTGTAGCTCTCATGTCTCCAGATCACCAGTCATCGATGGTTATTTAGCAAAAGAGTAATGGTGAGAGTAGCCCAAAGAGGATCGCCAGTCGTAGGTCATTATCAGATGGGTTATCTTCCGAAAACATCAACTATGCTTCTGGTCGTTACTTACATTCTTGTCAAAGTCACACTCTATATTCCCTTTATTGTTTTACATGGTAAGTTCTGTTTTCTTCTGTTCAAAGATCTTGGATCATTCTTCATTTTCTTCTTCTCCCTTTTGTTTCTTTTAATGTGACTTGATGCTTTCTATTTACGCTACATATCATTGTTATTTAGTGGATGATTGAACCACACTTTTAACCATCTGACTATTGATGATTTCGGGTAGTCTTTTTAGAGAAAGAAAATGGTTTCTTGCACTTTTTGGGTTTCTATTTCTAATTTCAGTTGGTTCTTTACACTAGTTGTCTTTATTTCTTGTCCCTTTCTTGGGTTGATGTTGTGAAATTCTATAGAAGATGGAACCTTTTAGTAATTGGTGTCTTAATTTGATCCTTTTCTATTGGTTAAGAAGAAGAAGAAGAAAAAACCCTGTTATTTGGTCGTTCTCTTTCCTACCAAAACCTAGAGAATGTCCATGAAGATTTCAATATCCCTAAAATGTTTTTATGAGACCTAGGATTCGGTTACTTTTTCTGATTCATTGCAAAGCCTAGTGATGAAATAAAATTTGATGTTTTTTTCTCATTTTTTGTCATTAATGGTTGAGGCATCCTTTATGCAGTATGTTGATAGGAAATGCATCCAGCATTGGTGCAACGAAAAAAGGGATACAACTTGTGAGATCTGCCTTTAGACATGAATTCAAGTATCATAGTTGTTATATACTAGTCCTGAAAGATACGCTAATTATGGTTTTTCTGGTAAAGGGCTTTCTGTGCACGAATTACATTTCTTAACCTTGAAGCGTGCTCAAAGATTTTCTTTGTGTGATAAATCAAAACTGAAAAAGGGTCATTTACTGATATTTCTGACACCTTATTCCATATAGATATTTACAAGTTGGTATTGGATTACTATAATCACTCATTTATTTACCATAAAAATGGTGCAAGTGATCAATTATATCCATGGGAAAAATGTCTCCACTAATTTCTGATATTCAGAATGCTTAGATATAAAGTTAGTAATAAGAAAGAAAAGGTTGATTACTAGCTTTCTTTCTTGCAAATTGAGAAAGCATAGTTGTTACCTACAAGTAGGTACTTTAAGTAAAATAGAAGCTTGTGTGGTCTCATTATAGAATAAGTGTATCCATAAACTTATTGTTAGTTTGTTTATAAAATATTTCTTCATATGTTTCTTTAAGTTCCTATTCTTGATATTTCTATTTTCCTTAGCTATCATTTTTCATTTATTGGAAGGAATACCTACAGTCTCTATGTTTCGACAGTTAATGGTCCTTTTGCTATTGCAGCATGCATGAATAGTTTCAGATGCTGATTTAGATGATGATACGTCTACATTCTTCTCTGTAAGTGATTAAAAATCATTCTATCATTTCTTCAATTTCAAGTTAGGAGTGTTGTACTGTTGACCGATAGACTAAGCTATTTTATCTTTGGTAGCTTTTGTTGCTAAGAGCAGCTGTGTTCTTTTTGCCCTACCACATCATGGCTTATGATACAAAGGTCCCCTTGGGACTTAAACTTTCACCGAAGTATATCGTCAACACTCTTTATAAGGCAGTCTCACTTAGGTCCGCTTAAACAAGACTCAGCCCTCAATAACCCTCGAAGTGTTTACCTCACGCACTCGAAGAAACAATGCTATGAAAGCAGTAAGAAACAAAGGCAATAAGAAACAACAGAGATACGGCTAAACTAACCTTTATATTACTTTCCCTCTAAAGAATATGAAGAATGTTCTCTCTCTGAATTAAACTCCAAGCAAAGCAAGAATGAGCTATATATAAGCCTCTTGACTTGGAAGTCAAGTCACATTCAGAATCCCACTCAATCTAGACTACCTAATCCTACTCAAATTGAACTCCCTAAGATCGTGCTAAAATCACGTCTATTTCTATCAGATTACATCATGTGTACCAATTGGATGACATCCCCATCTAAATAGGACTCTAACTGATAAGATAGGATAAAAGAAAGATAGAGTTTACATTCGACTAGGAAACTAGCATGCTTATCCTCGAAGATCTCTACTATCTTCAGATATTGAATCCTACTGTAACTCGAACTCTTCGTCATCGCCACATCATCCAAGATCTCACCATGATCTCTATCCGTTGATGAAGCAATATGATCTCGCCAAATCCCAGGTAGTACACTAACCTGAGCTAACACTTCCCACAACAAGTCCGTTAGTCATAGTCAGTCCATCCGAGCATGTGCTAAGTCCTTAGCCTGGGTCGAGTCAATCTCCATGAGGTCTAAGACTCTTCCAAAATTCGCACCAAGTTCGATCCCACTTACCCACATTTTCCTTAGTGTTTTCACATGTCTAGCTCATGCATGAATCCAATAAACCTCTCCCTTAAGGCACGTCATAAAGGTCACTGAGAAGTGCTCCGAAGTTTATAGATCTAACAAACCACCCCCACCAGATGGATTCAACACCCTCGTCAAATTAGTATAAAGGTAGGCATTCACCTGGTCTTTGAATTGCCAGAAGGCCGTATCTTTCTCTCACCTAGCTTCCGCGACAGGTTTACCTTTCCACTAAATGAAGAACTCAACCCGTCGGTTCTTCTTATGTTTACCCATTATCCGATGTTTTAGGTTCCTCTCCACTTGATCTTCGAACTATTTCCTCACAACCAGTGGAGCTCGCTTCACCTGACTCCTATTCGGATCTAATGCATCCTCATAGGAAGGCTTGAGAAAACTAACATGAAAAGTAGGGTATAACTTCAATCGTTCGGGCACCTTTAATCTATATGTCACGTTCTCCACTATTTGCAACACTTCAAATAGTCTATCTTACTTCAGCACCAAACCCCTATGAACTTGCTTACTCGAGATCTTCTTCCAAATCTGTGGGGTTAGTTTCAGTAAAACCTTATCTCCCATGTCAAACTCTAACGGTCTCCTCCAAAGATCCACTCGCTTCTTCATCAGTCGAGAAGTTTTTCGAAGACTATCCCTCGCCTCATCCAATAGTTCTTGCTTCTCCATCGCAAACTTATGCACCACGAGACATTTTCCACTTGTGCTTTGTTGAGCAATCTCTATTGGTGTGAGAGGCTGTTGTCCCAACACAATCTTAAAGGGACTTTTCTCCATAGCCGAAGATCTGTGCAAGTTATAGCAAAACTGTGTAGTGTCAAGCAAACTTAACCGGTTACATTGACTTACAGTTACATAATGCCACAGGTACTCCTCGAACAAACCGTTGATCCTTTCTATTTGGCCATCCATCTGTGGGTGATTTTCCGTTGAAAACTTCAAATCGCAACCCATCATATTGAAAAGAGACGTCCATAATTGGCCCGTAAATCTGGCATCTCGATCGCTCACAATATCCGCTAGAACTCTGAAATACTTGACCACGTTCTTGTAGAACAACTCGGCTGCAACATCCGAGGGACAAGTCGCAGGAGTTGGCATGAAGATCGCATATTTGGATAATCTGTCAACCACCACCATGGTTGAAGCCATGTTGTCTACCTTTGGAAACCCATTGATGAAATCAATTGAAACTGACATCTACGATCTCTCGGGGATATATAAGGGCTGTAGCAAACCAGCTTCTTTCTTCCTCTCCAACTTATTCAATTGACACACAAGGCACGTCTTGACATAACATTCCACGTCATTCTCCATCTTTGGCCAAAAGTAGGAACGAAATAGGAGCGCTAGCATCCGTTGGACTCTTGGGTGACCAGCCCATTGCGAGTCATGTGTTTCCTTTAACAATTGTTTCCGCAATCCACCAAAGCTCGGCACATACACTTGACTACTCTTAGTCATCAAAAGCCTATCATCGTCAAGCTAAAACCTGCGTACAACATCCTTGACTTGTGAGATTAACTTACAGTACATAGTGTCTAGTGGAGCTGCCGCCTTGATTTACTCTAACAGGTTGGACTCTACCTTCGTGACCGAATAAAGGGTTGCAAATACCTTCTTCTTGCTCAAGGCATCTGTCACGTTGTTGTACCTCCCCAGTTTATGCTTCCACGCAAAGTCATACTCAGCAAGAAACTCCCACCACCTGGCTCGTTTTGCAGACAACTTCTTTTAGGTCCTAAAAAATGTGTTAGCGACATTATCTGTTCAGACAACGAACCTGGTTCCCAACAGATATACTCGCCACGTCTCAAGGCAATACACCACCGCAAGCATCTCCTTCTCGTGTGTCGAGTAACGCTGCTCAATATCATTGTGCTTTCGGCTCTGAAATGCTACCAAGTGACCCTCCTGTACGACTACTCCGCCAATGGCTTTGTCTGAAGCATCAGTGTGTACCTCAAATAGAAGATTGAACACAGGCAACTTCAACACTGATTCGGTTGAGATAGCAGCTTTAAGTTTCTCAAATGCCTCTACACATGCACTCGACCAACACCACTCTTGCTTCTTCTTAAGCAAGTTCGTCAATAGCCCTGCTTTCTTCGAGTATCCCACAATGAACTACCTATAGTAGTTCGCCAGACTGAGAAAACTCCACAATTCTCGTACTGTCGTGGGAGTCTGCCACTCAAGTATTTCTTTTACTTTCCTCGGATCCATCCTGACTTAACCCTTGCTAACCACGTGACCTAAGAATCTGATCTCCAACTGGGCAAACTCGCACTTCTCCATCTTCACGTAGAGCTTATGTTGCATCAGTCTTTCGAACACTCACCTCAAGTGTTCCACATGTTCTGCCATGTTAGGACTATACATGACGATTTCGTCTAAATAGACCATCACAAACTCGTCAAAAAAGTCATACAACACATCATTCATAAGGTTGCAAAATGTAGAAGGAGCGTTAGTTAATCCAAACGACATAACTAAGAATTCATAGGATCCATACCGAGTTACACACATTGTCTTCTACTCATCGCCCTCGGCAATCCGCACTTGCCAATATCCACTCCGAAGATCCAACTTAGTAGATACCTCATCCTTTGATAACCTGTCCATCAGATCCTGAACCAAAGGTATCCGATACTTGTTCTTGATCGTTACTTTGTTCAGCGCTCGATAATCCATACACATCTAAAGTGTACCGTCTTGCTTCTTCTGAAACAATACCGGGGCACCGTATGGGGCTTTAGATTGTTGGATGAACCCTGCCTCTAACAACTCACCAAGTTGTTTCCAAATTTCCACTAGTTCCATCGGGGACATCCTATATAGGGCACATGCAGGTGGGATCGCTCCAGGAACCAACTCAATCTTGTGATCTACCTCACGATGAGGGGGAAGAGTTTTTGACAACTCTTTCGGGATCATCTCCCAAAATTCCCTTAACAAACTTTCAACCGAATCAGGAACTTACACCACGTGGTCTTTAGTGATTTTCCACATAATAACAAGATAGATCTTCATGCCTTTCTTTAACTCTTTCTCGATGCTCATGGCTGAAACATGTCCTACCAAAGTTATAGCATTCGTCGTTCCAACATTGAACCTACAACAATTCACGTAGAAGGAATTTTGATCATTCATCAACATCATACCTCCGAAACTCGAATATAACACCACCTTTGTTTCTTTAAGGAAATCGACCCCCAATATCATCTCGAAATCCTTTAATGGTATGATACTGAAATTCATCTTAGCACGCAAACTTCCAATTTTGACTAGATCGTTGTAAGCAATTCCCGCAATTGCTTGCGCCTTCCTCGCAGGGGTTTTAAACTTCATCGGGGGACTGGACACCCTTATACCCAACTTCCCAACTATCATTTCTGCTAGGAAACTGTGGGTCACACCCGTATCAAACATTGCAGCCACGTCCTTCTCTCCAACCTGTATACCCACGTACATTAGTCTATCAAAGGGAACCAACTCACTACTAATTGTATTAAGCAAGATGATCGGACTTAGCATCGCATCTTCTGAAAATTCAACATCTTCTTTGACAATTAGGACATTCACTTTCTCCTTTCACAGGCACTCTCTGGCAAAGTGTGGACCGCCGTACAAGTAACAAGCAACCTTGCCCTTCTTCGAGGGCATCTCCCCTTTCTTCGAGCCTCCATTCTGCTTGCCCTTGCACTTAAAATCTCCCTTCTTGGAGTCTTTCTTCCTCTTGCCCTCAGTTTTCTCCCGTTGGTCGTAGCCTTTGCCCTTAGAAGAATTTAAGGAGCTCACCTTAAAGTCTTTCTCCATTCGAAAATCCACGAAAGCATCGACAACCGCGATTGCACCAACCACGTCCTTCACGTTTTGCCTCCGTAACTCCATTTGAGCCCACGGTTGTAACCTAGATAGGAAATTGAAGAGCTTGCCTTCGTTTGACATATTTTTAATATTCAGCATTAGAGAACTAAACGATTTCACATAATCTCTTACCAATTCATCCTGGTTGAACTTCTTCAAGGCATCTCTCACAAGCTAAGAAGTATTCATGTGAAGGAACTGATCCTTTAGCTCCTTCTTCATCTGCACCCACGATTCCACAAGAGTTCTACCCGCACTAGTCTCTGAAGAGGTCCTCGTCCTCCACGAGAGGTTAGCATCCCCATCCAAGTACATGGCCATCACATTGACCTTCTCAGCATCGGGTACCCTAGCAGCCGCAAAATAATGCTCCATATCCCACAAGAAATTCTTCAACACCTTGGCATCTTGCACTCCTTCGAACACCCTTGGTTCACGTACCTTCACGGATGAAAGTAATGGTGTGGAGCTTTCAACCTGCTCTACATCTAGAGCTGCAGTAGCACGCATCAGCACAATGATCTCTAACTGGGCATCCTCCTGTGCCTTCAACATCTTCGT
This sequence comes from Erythroxylum suave, assembly GCA_027563595.1. Classification (NCBI taxonomy): domain Eukaryota; kingdom Viridiplantae; phylum Streptophyta; class Magnoliopsida; order Malpighiales; family Erythroxylaceae; genus Erythroxylum; species Erythroxylum suave. The sequence continues at coordinate 2,749 of JAOSBN010011354.1, read as the reverse complement.
CATCTGTTGTTACAATTGTTGGATCTACGCCTCCAACATCTCGAACTGAGTATTGTGAGATGTGACCTCTTCCTCCTCTTGAGGAATAGGCCTAATAAGTGCTTCCATCCTAGTCACTCGTTATGTCAAGTTGCCTACAGCCATCTCAAAATTTGGCTTTGATATCAGTTGATACAAAGGTCACCTTAGGAGTCAAACTTTCACCGAAGTCTATCGCCAACACCCTTTGTATGGCAGTCTCACTTAGGATCGCTTAAACAAGACTCAGCCCTCAACAACCTTCGAAATATTTTCCTCCCACACTCGAAGCAACAATGCTATGAAAGCAGTAAGAAACAAAGGTAACAAGGAACAACAGAGATACAGCTAAACCAACCTTTATATTACTTTCCCTCAACAGAATACAAGGAATGTTCTCTTTCTGAATTGAGTTCCGGGCAAAGCAAGAATGAGCTATATATAGGCCTCTTGACTTGGAAGTCAAGTTACATTCAAAATCCCACTCAATCTAAACTACCTAATCCTACTCAAACTGAACCACCTAAGATTGTGCTAACCTCACATCTATCTCTATCAGATTACATCACATGTACCAATTGAATGACACCCTCATCTAAATAGGACTCTAATTGATAAGATAGGATAACAGAAAGACATAGTTTACATTCGACTAGGAAACTAACAACCTTATCCTCGAAGATCTTTACTATCTTCAGATGTTGAATCCCACTGTAACTCTAATTCTTTGTCATTGCCACATCATCCAAGATCTCACCATGATCTATATCCATTGATGATGCAATGCGATCTCACTGAAGCCCATATAGCACAGTAGCATGAGCTAACGCTTTCCACAACAAGTTCGTTAGTCGTGGTCTGTCCATCCGAGCATGTACTAAATCTTTAGTCTTTCAAGTCCTTAGCCTAGGTCGAGTCAATCTTCGCGAGGTTTGAGACTCTATCAAAATTTGCACGAAGTCTGATCTTACTCGCCCATGTTTGCCTTAGTGTGTTTGCATGCCTCCCTCATGCGTGAATTCAGCGAACCTCTCCCCTAAGGCACGTCACGAAGGTCGCTGAGAAGTGCTCTGAAGTTTACAAGTCTAACAGCTTAGGCCATTAGCATCTTGTAGCGTAGAAGGCAAAGACAGGTTATTCTTCTTTTATATCTTTTACTCAAAAGATTTATTTGGATTCATACTAAAACCTGTGCCATAATTTGATACAATAGGAGGCTACAAAATTAGCTGCCACACAAGTAGCTTTTGTGCTACAATTTGAGCAGCATAGGGGTTTGGAGTTCACAATTGCTCCAAGACCTACCACAACTCCACACCAAGATCCTGTTTGATCGAAGCACTAAACATGAGCCGGAAAATTGTGATTCTATAGTGGCTAGGAGAGCAAAAGAAGAAATAAAAAGCAAAGAAGGAATAGTAGTTATGTGTTTAGTTTTAATAGTTTTATGATGTATATAATCATAACCATTGTGTTTTAATCTCTATCACTTGTGAATTTGGTGGATTCAGTGTTATTAATCAATGAACTATTAGTTTTTACTACTTTACGTCCTGCTTTGCAAGATATAAAACAATTTGTCTGATTTTTTTTTACCTAATAAATATTAATGTTCAATCTCTAATTTATAGCTACAAAATACTTACATTTCAATCTTTAATTTAATTTAATCTTTGGGTTTAATTGATCATGAGTTCAAAGTTAATTATCTAATATTTACAAATTTATTTTTATCTTTTTGTAATATTATTTAATTATTTAATAATTCTTTAGTTAAATAAAAAGATATTACAATAAATTTCATATAATTTTTAAATAATATTCACAAGTTAATTATATTTCTTAATTTAAATTAAAAGATCAAATCATTTTAAATTAAGTAATTAATTAAAACATATCGATAACAAAAAATATTTATATAATTATTTTGTTGGAATAGTCTAATTGTAACAAATTAAAGTAATTAATAATAATAATAATAATAATAATAATAATTTTTATTAGAATTATAAACTTAATCTTTATATAATTAAATATCAAAAATCTAAAATTTTATAAGAATATTCAACGAAATACTAAAATATATAATATTAATACCCTTATAATTTTTTCAAAGTCATTTTACACATAAACAGTTAATACTAAATAGCTAATTTTATCAAACATCTCTAACAACCAGTTAACACAATCCGTTAATCAAATCAACTGATATTAATCAACTTTCAGTTGTGATTTGGCTAATACAATCAACAGGGCTAAAGTGTTAAAAGGACAACTGGCACAATCTGCCAAAAAGATTGAAGCTATCGTGAGTGCTAACGCCGGACCTCTCATCCAGCTCATAGAGGAATCCTTCCTGATACGAATCTTTCTCCATCGTGACCTCCCTTGAAAAGGACAAGAAAATGCTCGTTTGAGGCTTAAGGGGCACTCCAGATTCTGATCAAGCCGACCCCTGGAGGAAAGAGGCCCAGCGAACTGTAATAATGAGTGATTAAGTGTAAGTTCCGTTATCTTTTGCAATGATACTAAAAACCATTTACCAAGGTCCAGGTTTTCTTTTTCTTGGAAGATAGGTCCAGGGTGACTTCAAAGTTTCCACACATCAAAACATCCTCAAATCCTCTGTCCCATTAAACCTGTACCAACCCTGTCTCATTTAATTTCAACCATTCATTTATGTGGGACCCCACATAACCCCACATAAATGAATGGTTGAAATTAAATGAGA
>JAOSBN010011323.1:0-18349 GCA_027563595.1 Erythroxylum suave | reverse complement strand
TTGTGGGATTCGACCTTGGAATACTTAATGTGTGAGTACTAGGAATGACTCTGTGCACTTGCAGATTTTGTCGACCAATATACAATTTTATACAAAAAGAAAGAAATACAATGCAGACACGAACTGATCCTGATCTCTATCCCTTACTTGTATGATGTAGGGATACTCCCCTTTGCCTAATGAGGTATTCTTTTGATCCAGAAAAATATTTGCAAATGTTGGGTGAGTTTTGCAAACTCAATGAGTGACTATCATCAATGGCTCACCCAGTCATACAACACATAAATCACATTCACATCATTTCACATTTCACATTCAATACAATTTAAGTATTCATATTATGCAAATGTAGTGTGGATGGGACCCACTTTCTATTTATTTCTTTGTTGTGACCGAGTGCCTAAATTGTCCCGTATCCATTAGATATCGGGCTCATTAAACGTTGAGCCTGAGGCTCTGAATGACTTTATGAGCTCGAGGCTCTTTTCACACTTTGAGCTTTAAGCTCTGATCGGTAGCTACTCTGGTCACAACTCCCATTATTTGATCATGCATTCATGTATGGAATGCATCTCACATTTTCAATCAATCATATCAATGAAGCACATAGTTCATCACATTCACATTCAAGCAGCACTTTAATATCCCATTCACATTTCTCAATCATCAGACCTTTTGTCCGGAATTCAACACAATCATTAACATTCATGTAAGCATCTAGTAGTCAATCAATACAAAAATTCAAACAAAACAAACAATAAAATCTACTTACAGTACACTTCAGATCAACATTTACTTCCAAATTCTGGGAACGCATGAATGTGGACATTTAGCTTGCACAACCCCTTTATGCAAAATACACATTGCACATACATTAATAATGGCACAATAATAAGCATTTATTCATGCACAACTGTGTATATGGACTATGTACAATTCATACCCGATGACAATTCCAGTACTTTACCAACTTCGTAACTTAATCACTTATCATTTCTTTGAATCACAACTTCAATCCTTTGGTACTTTGATAATAATAACTCGTCCACAATTTTTTTCCATGACCACCATATGTGACTAATGAAGAGGAAAACAGAGTATATATATCACTATCAACTTTCTGCTTAAAACTCAATATTTCCTCTTCATTCCTATTTCATCTTAGCTCACTAGTCACAACCAAATAAAAAATCTATCATTTTTCATAATCATCAAAATAGAAAATCACTCTCACGTTTTCTGCACTTCTTCACTTTCATTTTTTGCATTTTCACATTTTATTATTCACTTCATTTTCTTCAATTCTTCCTCTAATTATCATTTTAATCATTCTTTCTCATCTTTAGACATCACCATATACCTATCCCTTAACTCTAAATTCAATTTTTAATCAACTCTAAAACACTCCCAAAGCTTACGTGTATATATATATATATATGAAAACATCACATAATAGAGCATTTACATATCCATTTCTCCAAAAAAAAATTCTGCATTAATCTCCTACATCCACCCTGAAGAATCAACATGTATGGCACACTCAGAAAAATTTTCTCAGATATTTCCCAGCAAATATGAATATCATTGTTTCCTAACCATTTTACAGTGAACTCACTATGCATGCTTTAGTCCATATAAAAACACATAATCATAAAAAGCTTACTTGTTTAAAGCTCCAATATCTGCAACAATCACGTAAACCTAATCGCTCATGCAATTACTTACATCAACTTGAAAGTTGACAGAGGGTTCAGTTTTTCTTAGGGTAGAAGAAAGAAATAACAAAGTATGAGTAGTAGTGGATAGGAGAAACCAAGATTTTTCTCTGTTGGGGATTTGACGAGAAACTCTGTGTTTAAGAAAAACCAGAGAAAGAAACTTCGAGAAGGATAAAAACAAGGACAGTAGCCTGTTTTTCAAGGTTATTAAAACTTAACTTTAAAGCTTGGACACCTGTCCATTTCTTAACTACTTATCCACCTCCCTTTATTAAAACTCACTTAAGTATGATTTATACTTAAGTGTATGACTTAATAAAACCACTAAAATCGCAAGTCATAACCCATTCAATCACTTCCAGATTTTTCCATTAAAACATCATTTCGGGTCAACCTTGCATGTTCTTTCTTAACCTGATAATGAAGTCCTTTTGCAACACTTTCTTCTAGAAACATGTTCTTCTATGTCTTATATTTCCATTGACACTAAAATCATCCAATTTCGTTCAGTGATTTGAAAGATATACTTCAAACATTTTCGAACTACTCTTGTCCAAAATAGTATACTATGCACAACTTCCATCCAGAAATTGAACATCTTAGAGACTGAGTCACAATTCGAATTCTTCAGATGATTTGTAGCCCTATTTTTTTCCTTTACTCAAAATCAAAAACCATCTCATTTGAAATCCTATATATCTAGATATAATCAAAACATCGAAGTATGTTTAGTAAATTAATCCAATCAATTATCATACTTCAACATAGTTACATTTCCATCTTAAATTCACCAACGAAATCAATTCAGAAAGCTGTGATTTTTGGAGAGGTAATTAAATATCTTATGAATCTATTGGTTCATGAATTAAGTCATTTGGACATCAGGTGAAGAAGTTATGGTCGAAAGAAGCAAGATGGTTCAGCTTGTACAAGAGAAAATTGTTAAAGAACACTGTAGCATGACAAGACAATTAAACATCACCCTTTGCAATTAAATCACGGGCATGAGTGAAGAAAGTCTATGAGAATAAATCATAGGTATGAGAGGAATACAGTGTGCAAGAGTCACGGGGGTGACAGATAAAGACAAAAATGTTTTACACTCTAACTCTCTCAATTGATTTAAGATTGTTATGAATATTGTGAAGAGGTAGAGCAATGTCTTACGAGTCCAATGGTTTAAGTCTCATCTCATTTGGAGGTCGGATGAAGAAGATATTGCCAAAAAGCATCAGATGTTCATTACCCTTGAAAACTTCAAAGTCGCTATTGTGCATTTGCACAATTGGGACATTCACCATTCGACCTTTAAAGTATGCATGACAGTGACTCTCACCCTTCAATCTGAATCGCATACCCAACTTCCAGCTTCCATAACTTTTGATCTAGAACTCCAAAAATTTCAAACTTTATATCAACGGAAAGCTAGAAGAAAGATCTACAACTTTCAAGAAGAAATTTTTTTCAAAATCTATCTAGATCAGTACAGTTTATTCATGGAAGTTTCAGATCAAAAATTTAACTCCCTTAACTATTTATTCCTAATAGCCTTTCATATGACTTCCATTCACTACAATCCAACCCCCTTTAATTTTTATTTCTAGTCTTTCTAGTCCATTTCATTCAACTCATTCACTATAACCACAAGTCTCAACATATCCCATTACAATTTAATATAACTGGAATGTCAATGAGTGCATGTACAATTATTTTCATGTGTGCAAAAATTCAAATCCACATGTACTTATGCTGACATTTTGCTAATTATGAAATGCAAATTTTTCTAACTCTCGCATTGCTATTTTCTTCATTATTAAAATCTAAATTCTAACCTTTAATTTGGGGATAGGATGTTATACTGGCAATAGTTTGTTGAAACAAATTCCGAGTTCAATGAAATTCAATATTAATCTAAACAATTTGTTTTTTTGTGATGCATGTAAGCAAGGAAAATTGTATAAATTACCCTTTCAAACACATGACATAACAACTCAAAATCCATTAGACATCATATATTCAGACATTTGGGAACACTCTCCATATCTCTCAACTGAAGGACATAAATACTATCTCATTTTGTTGATGTTTGCATTGGGGTTTACCTAGTTTTGTCCCCTAAAACTAAAATTAGGTGCACTGTCTGTTTGTACTAAATTCAAAGCTAATATTGAACTTTTATTGAACAAAAAGATCAAAACTCTTCATACTGACAAGGGAGGGGAATACAAAGCCCTATTAGCTTACCTCACATAATATGGGATATAACCATGTTTTAATTATCCTCACACTTACCAACAAAATGGCATTTTTGAAAGGAAACATCGACATATCACTAAAACATGTCTAACTCTGTTATCCTATACTCATATACCCCTTACCTATTGGCTTGAAGCTTTCTCTACAACTACTTTTGTCATCAATAAAATTCCATTTCCAAGACTCAATAATACCTCACCATTTGAAAAATCGTATAATAAACCACCAAATTATATCTATCTCAAAACATTTAGTTGTAGTTGTTTTCCTTATCTTAGGTATTATCTCATAATAAATTTGACTTTCATACTACTAAATGTGTTTTTTCTTGGATATAGTTCCATGCATTAAGGCTATAAATGCTTAAATAATAAAGGCAAGATCTTCGTCTCTTGCCCTAGAGAATTCAGTAAGGAAGAGTTTCCATTTCCTCAACATTTTCCCACACACTCAAGCAAACATACAGCTTCACCAAGTCTTTCTATATCCACTCTATCCTCAACCTTATTATATCAAAAGACAATATCAGATCACTCTTCGACGGAAGAATATTTTTGGTCACTAGAATCCTTATCCAACAAATAGGTAAGCACTCAAAATCCTTGTTCACCATTACATACAACCATACGAAACACTATAAACCCATTACACAACCAAAACACCTCACCCAATCCTATTTTGCCCACTATATCAAACACAGCACCTAACACCATTTTGACATTATCACAAAACATGCATCCTATGCAAACTCGCTCTAAGAGTGGTATTTTCAAACTAAAACTTTACTCTATCACTTTTATTTCTACTCCACACACTGAACCTACAATAGTATCAGAAGCCTTAACTAATCCTATATGGTTTCAAGCTATGTAAGTTGAATTTCATGCTTTACAACAAAACAATATATGGACACTTGTTCCTTATGGGCATTCTTAGTACAAAATGGATGTTTCAGATTACGTACAATATCGACGTGACTATTTCTAAATATAAAGCGTGTCCTATTGCAAAAGGGTTTAATCAAACCCTTGGCATTGATTTTTCAGAGACTTTTAGTCCGGTTGTTAAAGCCTCAACAATCAAAGTTATTATATCACTTGATGTTTCCCATCACTGGAATATCTAGTAAGTTGACATTAACAATGCATTTTTGAATGAAGATCTGTAGGAAACTATCTACATTAGTCAACCACAAGGTTTTGAAAGCATAATATAGCCACATCATGTCTGCAAGTTAGCTAAGGCTCTCTATGGTTTAAAACAAGCCCCTAGGGCTTGGTTCCATAAACTTAAACATACACTGTATCAATGGGGCTTTCTTAATTCCAAGTCAGACACCTCTCTGTTCTATTCCCGTAATCAGGGTGTCATTACAATATTATTGGTCTATGTGGATGACACACTCATCACATGAAAATTATCTCAAGCAGTCCACATAGTCATCAATCAATTACAGTCTCAGTTTGCATTAAAAACACTTGAAAGTGTAAATCATTTTCTTGATTTTGAGGCTTATTTAAATAGTAATGGCTTATACCTTTCACAAAGCCACTATATCTAAGATCTACATCGTAGAGCCAACATTTCATCTTGTAAGCCTTACTCCACTGTAGTCACCATAAAAACCAAGCTATCACTTCATGATGGCACATCTTTTGAGCATCCAACTCTCTATCGAAGCATTTTAGGAGCACTTTAGTATCTGTGCAATACTATACCAAACATATGCTTCGTTGTAAATAAACCAAGCCAATTCTTAACAAAATCCACTAAATACTCATAGGGTTGCTTGTAAACGTGTACTATGTTACCTGAAAGGCACTTCTGTTCTGGGATTGCTTTTTTGTCCTTCGTTTACACCTTTGACCCTTTAAGTCTACAGTGATTCCGATTGGGCCAACTCTCCAAATGACCAGAAGTTTACCATTAGTGGTTATGTCTTCCTAGGGGGTGACCTTGTCTTTTAGACCTCCAAAAAGCAACCCACAGTCGCTTGATCAAGTACTGATGCTGAAAACTGGACTTTCTCACAAGTGTCTATTGAAATCCTATGGCTCACATCATTTCTCTCTAAACTGAGGTTTTCTTTTCCTCACAAACCAATTATGTGGTGTGATGATAACGGAGCTCGATCGCTATCTCAAAATCCTATTTTTCACTCATAAACCAAGCATATAGAAGTATATGTACATTTCATTAGGGATAAGGTCGAAAATGGGTCTTTGGAAATCAAATATATCAGTACTATAGAGTAGCTTGCCAACATCCTCACAAAGCCTCTCACTTTAACAAGATTTAATTTTTTAGTCTCCAAATTAAACCTAGTTCCAAGCCCTTGGTTTTGTTTAAGTAGGGTTGTAAAACGAGAAAGTATAAAGGGCATAAAGAAAAATTCTATTGCCAACTAATATGCCCCACAATCACTTGATTTATTTTTGTTATGATTGAATGGTTTATATTGATTCACCAAGTGTATATATAAACATTTACAGAGATGAAATAAGACAACTATTCATTTCATAAATCGTTGCACTTTTAAAGAAATTTCAAATTGAATTGAACCAATCTTAAAGCCAACCCAATTTAACACATTGTCAAGCTTAGTCATATTGACCATGTTTGTTCAAGTTATTGATTAGTTATTTAGGCATAATAAATCCGGGGAAGCTCGGTTGCGAAGTGTAATAAGAGGTTGAATGAAATTTTTAGAAGTTCATGTTATGTAGCACGTGAAGTTCTACATAGATCATATGACATAGAAGCTGATATTTGGAGTATTGGTGTGATTCCATATATTTTGTTATGTGGCAATCATCCATTTTGGGCACAAATAAAATCTGGACTCTTTAAAATAGTTCTGAAAGTTGATCCAAGGTTTGATGAGACACCGTGGCAATCTCTTTCCCCTGAGGCAAAGGACTTTATGAAGCGATTATTAAATAAACACATAAGAAACAGACTGACTGCTTCTCAAGCATTAAGCGCGTTAAACTACAGTTATGTTTTTTTTTTCTTTTTTCGTTTCATATTACTTTTTGAAATTGTCAGTGAATATCTTTGGTTATAGATTATCCATGGATTGAAAACTCTAATGATGTTAAAGTTCCTTTTGATACACTAATACCCAAGCTCGTGAAGGCTTATATGTGTTCATTATATCTTCGTAAAGCTACCTTAAGGGTGAGTTTTTATATGAAAATCCCTAAGGATGTAGTTTCACAAAATTCTGGTTCTGTTTTAGTTTCTTTGAACTGTATATTGTCAATTTTTTAGTGTAAACAAAAACAGAAAAATTAAACGCGAAATAAAAAATCAACACCCTAAATTTGTTAAGGGCCCTTACATAGCTTAATTCTTTCACTTACATCAATAGTATTATACAAGGCTTTACTAAGCTAACTCACTCAACCCTTGATTCTATCCCTCATCCTCATAACCTGTGAAAGGATTTCACACCCAATAACACAACTGACTCGTGCTAAATTCAACAGAGGGTTTTCTCAACAATGTTTAATGATAACAATATGAAATAAATAACCCAAGTGATTAAAAACAATAATATATATGAAAACACTTGAGATAAGAAAATCACCTTCCCTAATAATTCCAACTTCTTCAATGAAAAATTAGAAAGTTGTTCATCAAGAATGCTGTTGTTGTCTTTCAATATTAACTCCAAAACATCAAACACAAAGCAGCAGAAAAATCCCAAACAAAAATAAATGTTTCTTTACCAAAACATTGCAGAAATCTGAACTACAAAGTCCACACCAACTATTGGAATTTTACGCGCACCACGTCTACTATCTATAGCCACTAAAACAAACACAAACAACACCCAATCAGCCAAACAAAACCTACGCCATCGATTTTATGTAACAGTATCAAAAATCACAAAAAACTTGTGAAGTTTTCGTACCCCACAATTAACAATCGCCAGCCCCACAATCAAAGCTCTATTGATGATGAACAACTTCACAAGGATCACGTAAACCTAAGAGATAATCACAAAAACCAAGACTCGTGCAACCAACAATCAAGATAACCCTCCTTTTGTTTAAAAACTAGAGAAACAAGCAGCTACAAAATCCACACAATCACATATTGCATAGTCCACCAAAAATCACATGATCCTCGACATAAAGTTCAACATCACAAAGTATAATGTCGCTTTACCAAAAATCATAAAAATAACCCTAAAATCCTAACTGGAAAAAGTCACATGAAACCTATATTTTTCATGCTAAAAAAATGACAACACTTTGGCCCATATCTCACCCAAGTCACAACCACAATCTAGCTTCCAAAATCAAGGCAAATTTCTAGAAATTTTCTTCCTTAGACAACCATTATCCTACAATAGGATATACATTAAATTCCATCTTAATTTTGAATCAAATGAACCTTAGCTTGAAAGAGACCCACATAAGTCTAACTTAGTCCAATTATCAAATAATGCTCAAAATTAAATAATAAGATATCATGACCTATATCTTAACAATATTCATTTGCACCAATGATTTGCATAACATGTTGTGACAATAGCTACTTAGTGTGGAGTAAACTAGTGTCTCATGTTAAATGTAATTATTCCAACGATGTTTCTTGAATATTCTTTAGGCAGGGTTTTGAAAATAATTATGTGGGCATATCATCCTTACTGTAGTACTTATAGCAAATAGATGCACGTCTATATGAGAAACTCCATTTTGTATGCTATTAATGGGCATTTTATATTGATTTTAGATATATAATTTGCTAAACTTTTGTCCATTTAATGTTCAAATTGCAGTAATTAGGAGTAGTTTGTTTTAATTTTAGGCACATATTAAGTTTGAAATGTTTAAAATGACAAAGTAGCTATAGCACGAATTAAAGATAGACAAAAGAAGAAATAACGAAGCTCACGATAAAAGAAAATGAAAAACGTTAGCCAAAACCAAAAACCTGATTTGGGGGGACATCAATAAATAATAGAGAGAGGAGAGTGGCAACATTGGAAAAAAAATAAAGAGGGACAAAAAGAAGAAGAGGAGCCCACAACGAAAAGATAGAGAAGAGTGAAAGTATTAGGTGGCGGCTGCGTGAAAAATCAAGGAGAAGAGAAGAGGGTGGCAGTTGTGCTAAAAACAAAGAGGCGTGGACTCCGTTAAAAAAAGAAAAGAGAGTGGCATTAAAGGGGAGAAAAATGTGAAGGCTAGAGGAAGAATAGCGTGGAAGAAAGAAAAACAAAGAGGCTGGCGACGTTGTGCATGAACAGTGGGGTTAGACCAAAAACCCCCCAATTAAATGGTTACATTAGCTACATTAGTAACAAGGAGGGATAAAAGGGCGTGGATGAAGCATTTTTGCTTGTGTTGAAGGTGATGTTTCGTGAGAGGAGGGCTTGAGGTAGAAAAGGAGTAGCGTGAAAAGGTACTTTTAGAGCTGCAGTAACTATCCCTTGAGAACCATAAATTGGGTGTTCTTAAATTGTTTTGTTATTCCTTATTTATTTTAATTTTGGTGGATTTAATCAATTCAAATACATATTATGACCATGATTTGTGTTACATTGATGAATGTGTGTAGATAAGTTTTCTTTGGTTAAGGTTAGTATTGATATTGGATTAGGAAAGTTTTTATGGTAATATTTTATGTTCTTAATTGAATACATATTTAGCCTAATTTAGATTAATCAACTAGATTAAGGCTTTTGATGATTGAATGCCATAATCATTGGGATTTGATTTTTTGGAAAATCGATCAAACAACATACTTGAGACTAACACGTAGACCAATCGTAGAATCTTGTATGAGGATACCTAGGATTAACGAACTTAATTTTAGGCTTCTAGCATTGAATGTTTTCTTTTTATTCCGAATTATCTATAAACCAGGTGTGTAACTTGGATATAAAAGAGAAAGGAATTCCTATGAAAATTGGGTTTAACTTGCTTAAGTGAAGTAACTTCTAAATCAATCCACCATTACAAGTCTTAGTACCTATAATTGAAATCTGACACCTTAGCTAATTTTTGTTATTTGATTAAGTTTAATCGCATTTAGTTCATATATTACATCAAGCATATTTCCTTAATTCACTTATTTTATTTCATTTTCAAATCAATCAATTCTTGATCGTCTGAGTAATTTTGCATCGTTTAATTTAATTGTCTTGCATTTTGGAATCCCTTGGGTATGATATCTAGTTCTTACTATTTTATATTACTTGTCGACGAGGTACGCGTGCCTCTAATTTGGTCCGGATAGAATTTAATTTTTATTGCTTTGTTTAGACCACAATAAGTTTTTGGTTCGATTTTTGGGGATATTTTCTTATTGTGAGTCATTAGGTTAGATGGTGTTAATAGTCTTAGATTTAATTCTAGCTTCATTGTTTATTTGCATATTTTAGTTGTTTACTTAATTACTTTACTTCAATGTGTTTTATTTTCGATTCTTAGCTCTGTTATTATTTGCTTTTCATTTGTTTCAACTTGTTTATGCTCACTCGTGGTCAAAAGCCCGAGAATTTGCTACTTGATACTGAGATTGAAAAAACTGCTTGCAGGTTGCGCAAGGAAACCAAATTGGCTCGAAATAGTAACAAAGAAAAAGAGCAGTTTGTAGAGATGGAACAACACGAGGAGGGACTGATGGAATGTTCTGAAGAGAGAAGGGAGTTAACTATGATGGATTTGACTATGGAGTACAACAATAGACCCATGCCTCCTATTATAATGCTGATGATCACAGCTGCAGGTTTTGAGGTTTTTCACAGCATTACATCCATGGTGAGAGCATCTCAATTTGGAGGATTACCTTTGGAGGATCCGAACACTCATTTAGAGACCTTTCTGGATATTTGTGATATGTTCAAACAGAATGGAGTGTTGAATGATGAGGTAATATTAAGACTATTTCGATTTTCTTTTAGGGTAAAATCTAAAGCATGGTTATTCAGTTTGCAGTCAGGATCAATTACTACATAGGATGAGATGATGAGATTATTTTGATTAAATTTTTTCCTCCTACCAAGGATCCAAAGATGAAGAATGAGGTCACTTCCTTCACACAATATGAAAATGAAAGTCTATATGACGCGTGGGAGCGATTTCAAGATATGTTGACATAGTGTCCTAGTCATTGGTTCTCCACATTGCAACACTTTTTATATAAGAATGATCCTATCGACTAGGAGTACCATAGATGCTGCAACAGGAGGTAGTTTAATGAGAAAGCCACCAGATTAGGCCTATAGGTTGATTGATAAGATGACCACCAGCAACTTTCAGTATCATTCAGCTAGGCATTCCAGACGACCTACAAGAGCTCGTATAGTAGACAATACAGTGACTTTATCAGCTCGGATGGATGTTTTGACGAAGAAACTAGATATTCTGATGCATAGTGTGAGAGGAGGAGCTAGTTCTTCATTGAGGAGTTGTGCCATATGCGAGCATTGTGGTAGAGATTCCCATGCATCTTCTAAGTGTCAAGTTAGTAATCTTTTTGCTCAAGAGAAAAAAAATGCCCATTATGTGGTCAATTATAATAGACAGGGAAGGGATCCATATTCTAACACCTACAACCTAGGATGGAGGAATCATCCAAACTTTTCTTGGTGGAATGATCAGATGGCACAACCATAGTCATCCAATGTCTAGAGACAATCACCTCTAGGTTTTAAGTCTCCAAATCTTGTGCCCCTTGAGAAATCCAATCTTAAAGAGCTACTCTCAAAATACATCTCCAACATTGAGGTTAGGATGCAAAATCAAGAATTTTCAATAAGAAACTTGGAGAATCAAGCGAGTTAGATTGTAAGTTTGTTGAAGGAAAGATCTTCGAGTTCATTTCCTAGCACTACTGAGGCCAACCCGAAAGAACATACAAAGGAAATTTTATTAAGGAGTGGTAGATAGCTTGAGGAAATTAAGGAGAAACAGAAGGATAATGTAGTTGAAAGGAGTGAAGAAGAAGAGAGTCAAGAGGGTAGTAAGAAGGCTAAGGAAGCACCAGCCGCAAAGAAAGATCATCAAAAGTTATTTCCTCACCCCATCACACATCCGGTAAGACCTCGGATCCTTTATCCTCAAAGGTTGAAAGGTACGCAATTAGATAAGTAGTTTGGTCATTTTCTTGAGATGCTTAAAAAGTTGCATATAAACATTCCTTTTATTGAGGCCATAGCACAGATGCCTTCTTATACTAATTTTTTGAAAGAAATCTTGTCTAATAAGAGGAGGCTTGTGGAGTATGGCACGGTGAAGTTGAATGAGGAGTGTTCGGTCATATTGTCGAAAAAGTTGCCACTGAAGCTTAAGGATCTAGGGAGTTTTACTATTCCTTGTGTTATTGGTGATTTGCATATAGTTAAGGCTTTAATGGACTTGGGTGCGAGCATTAACTTAATTCCTATTTCTATTTTCAAAAGATAGGATTGGCAAAGCCCAAACCATTACTGTTTTCACTTCAACTGGAAGATAGGTCAATTACTTATCCCGGGGGGTCATTGAGGATGTATTGGTCAAGGTCGAGAAGTTCATCTTCCCGGTAGATTTCTTAGTCCTTGACATGGAGGAAGATCGAGACATCCCCATTATTCTTGGGAGACCTTTCATGACCATTACACGGACCATCATCAATGTGTAGCGAGGAAAGCTCATCTTGAGGTTTCAAGATGAAGAATTAGTGTTTGATGTGTTCAATGCTATGAAGCATCCGTCTACTCTTATCTCTTGCCATTTTATTAATATTTATTATTATGATGCTGATAATTATTCTATTATTTGTGTAGGTTTATTAGAAGGGGAAGAGCAAGGAATGATCGAAGAGTTATGGGAGGAATTGCAAAAAGAGTTAGAGGATATTGGGGTTAAGTTAGCGCAGGCCTGTTGGACACATTACAGAGCATACGAGCCTCTCCAACGTCTAGCCAAACTATTTTTGAAGCCTTCAATCGAAGAGCCTCTTTCTCTTGACCTTAAACCTCTTTCGAATCATTTGAAGTATGTTTATCTTAACCCACTTGATCACTTATAAGTTATCATTCCTTCTTATTTGTTAGGTGCCATGGAGGAGTAGCTATTGAGGGTACTGCGGGACTGCAAGAAGGCCATTGGGTGGTCTATTATAGATATTAAGGGTATAAACCCTTCCTTTTGCACGCACTGCATTTTCATAGAGGATGGAAGCAAAGCGATGGTGCAGCCAGTGAGGAGACTTAACCCACATATGAAGGAGGTAGTGAAAGATGAGGTAGTAAAGCTTTTATATGGAGGAATTATCTACCCCATTTCTGATTCTTGTTGGGTTAGTCTTGTGTAGGTGGTGCCAAAGAAAGGAGGCATTACTATGGTTAAAAATGAGAAAAATGAATTAATAACCACTAGGAAGGTAACTGGGTGGAGAATGTGCATAGATTATAAGAAGTTGAATGATGCCACCAAGACAGATCATTTTCTTTTACCTTTCATTGTGCCTTAGAAGGATATAGTGGATATTCGTAGGTTCTGTAGCCCCAGAAGATCAGGGGATAACGACTTTTACATGTCCTTATGGTACATTTGCATATAGACGTATGCCATTTGGTTTATGCAATGCTCTAGCTACATTTCAAAGATGCATGATGGCTATTTTTTCTGACATGCTTGAACCTTACATTGAAATTTTCATGGATAACTTCTATATGTTTGGTACTTCATTTGATGCATGCTTGGATAACTTAGAGAAAGTCTTGATTAGCTGTGAAGAGACCCATTTATTGCTTAATTGTGAAAAATGTCATTTTATGCTCTAGGTATGCATTGTTTTACGTCACAAGATTTCTAGCAAGGGTATAGAGGTAGACCCAACAAAAATTGATGTCATTAAGAAATTTACACCACCAAACAATGTTAGATCCATTAGAAGTTTCCTAGGCCATGCTAGTTTTTACCCTAGATTCATTAAGGATTTTTCTAAGATTGCTAAACCTTAAACTGAGTTGCTTAAGAAAGATGTTGTATTTACTTTTGATGGTAAATATTTGGCATCTTTTCAATTGTTAAAAGATGTGATTGTGACTGCGCCTATTCTTATATCTCTTGACTGGTCTCTTCCTTTTGAATTAATGTACGATGCAAGTGATTATACAGTGGGTGCTATTTTAGGCCAAAGATGAGGTAAGACCTTTCATCCTATTTTTCATGCAAGCAGGACACTGAGCAATGCACAACGTTGTTACACCACCATAGAGAAAGAGATGTTAGCGGTTGTGTTCGCTTTTGACAAGTTTCACTCATATTTGGTTTTGTCTAAAGTGATTGTGTATACTGACCATGCAGCCTTGAAATACTTGATGACAAAATCCGAAGCTAAACCACGACTAATTCATTGGGTGTTACTTTTGTAGGAGTTTGAAATTGAGCTGAGGGATAAGAAGGGAGACGAGAATTTTGTAGCTGATCACCTGTCAAGGTTAAATGAAGTTGTCATGGAAAGTGCAACAATGAAGGACATTCAGGAGACTTTTCCTTATGAGCATCTGATGGTTACGACATTCACTCCTTGGTTTGTAGACTATGTAAACTACCTTGTTGATAATATTTATCCCCCTGATTTTTCTTATGCTTAAAAGAAAATTTTTTTATTAGAGGTAAGCCACTATCTTTAGGATGATCTTTTTCTTTACAAGATTTGTGTGGATGGTATTATTAGGCATTGCATTCTTGAAGAGGAAATGTCTTCTATGTTATATCATTGTCATTCTAGAGAGGATGGGGGACATTATAGTGCATCTAATATAACTCATAATGTTTTAGAGTGTGGTTTCTAATGGCCTGCCTTATTTAGGGATGCATTCGCATTTGTCAAATCTTGTGATAGGTGTCAAAGAGTCAGGAACATTAGTAGGAGACATGATATGCCATTGACTAACATTCTTGTTTGCGAGACTTTTGATGTTTGGGGCATAGACTTCATGGGACCATTACCTATGTCTTTCTTTAATCAATATATATTAGTTGCTGTTGATTATGTTAGCAAGTGGATGGAAGCATAGGCATTACCCACAAATGAGGCTAGAGTTGTTGTTAAGTTTTTGAACAAGAATATTTTTACATGTTTTGGCACATATAGGGCTATCATTAGTGATGGGGGGTCACATTTTTGCAACAAAATTTTTGATTCATTATTAGCTAGGTATGGGGTGACTCATAAGGTTACTATCTTATACCCCCCAAATTAGTGGGCAAGTTGAAGTCTCAAATAGGAATTAAAGAAAATATTAGAGTAAACTGTTAATGTTTTTAGGCGGGACTAGTTTTTAAAGCTAGATGATGCATTTTGGGCATTTAAGACCGCATTTAAGAAACCCAATAGGCATGTCACCATTCAAGATAGTGTATAGCAAGTCTTGTCATCTTGCAGTTGAGTTAAAGCATTGTGCATACTGGGCTACCATATTTCTTAACTTTGATTTGTCCCCTACAGGTGCTAAGAGACTTATGCAACTTCACGAGCTTGAAGAGTTTTGTTTGGATGCTTATAACAATTCAAAGTTGTATAAGGTGGCATGATAAAAAGATCCTCTACTGAGACTTTAAGGTAGGCGACTAGGTATTGATCTATAACTCCCGTCTTCGCTTATTTCCACGAAAGCTTAAGTCAAGGTGGTATGGTCCATTTAAGGTGATCGGAGTCTTTCTTTTTGGGATCCTTGAGTTAAAACGAGAAAATGAAAACCCTTTCAAGGTAAATGAACAATGAGCTAAATTGTATATGCCTAGGTTTGTGGATAATTCTGAGGAGCGATTGTCTCTTCATGATACTTCTCTTTATCCTCTTTGATCACAGTGCATGCATTTCAGTAGGACTATAGTTTTCTTTTTCTTCTTTTCTCGTTGTTTCCTTTACATTTCTCTCTAGTTTAATGCATTTCTTTGAGTTGTTTTGAGTTTTCTTTAAGGTTTGCGTGGTTGGTGGTATGGAGTTCTTGGACGACTCTTTTTCAAAGAAGTTTCTTCTTCCTCTTTTCCCTCTTTGTGTTTGATTGTTAACTACTTAAACATTAGGGACAATGTTCATATTAAGTGGGGGGGGGGGGATTGAGCGTATATGCATGCTAATGTTTGTGATATTGGTGTTGATGTTGAGAGATACACACTTGAATGGTTGCGACTCTTTGGTAGCTAACTTGGGTCCCATTTTTAAAATTTTTTCACTTAAATTTGACCATACGATTATGTCAAAGTAGTTGGGAGGAGAATTGAGTTGTATGCATGAATTTGGATTAGGCAACTTGAGAGGATAGTGAACCACGTGAATTGATTGAATTAGTTAATGGCATAAACTTAGTGAAGAACTGATGTTTGAGTGATAAGGCAATGTATGGAGTTTTAATATATTTTCATCTAAGTACAAGTGAGGTCTTGAGCTATATGACTGCATCTCATAGTCATTTATTTTCTTTGTTGTATGTGATGCTTCTTTATATAGATTAGGTTCAGAACTTGCTCTGAACCTGTTTGATACTACTAGTTGCATGTCTTATAGATAAGATAAAGGCCCTATTTGTTTTAAACCTTTAGCTTAAATGACCCAACAAGTCATTTTTCCCTTGTTACCCCCTTTGAGCCTTTAACCTTGTTTGCTTTTGTATTAATCACACCGCATTGAAACCTAAAAACTTTTTACCCTGACTCTTTCACAAGTTGAATGAAGTATTAAGTATTTGATGTCCTTGATTTAGGGACTTTTGTTTGATATTCTATTATAAGATGTTTTAGAGGTACATCTACTCAGTTGTTGTTGATTTGTGCTACTACTATCTTCTTTTGTGTTTAGTATTATGACCAAAAGAAAAAAGACTGAAAAAAGAAAAAAATAAATAAATAATGAAAAAAAGAGTAGTATTGGATAATGATGAGTAGTTGAAGTCCCGTGTTTTTATTTGCACATCTCATAGTTTCTTTTTGATTGTTCCATGTTAATTAGTACTTTGTGAATGCTTTTGAGTAGCCTTTTCCCTTTTTACCTTACCTTAACCTAAGCCTCATTACAACCTTTAGTAAAACCCTTTTGATCCATGATGGCATGTACTTTATGTAGTGAAAAATGGGTGAATTTGCAAGCCTATGGTAGCATAATTTCTTAAAAGAAGCTTTGAGTGAAATACAACTCTTATACACTTGAGTGACATGATTTAATATCACGAGGAAAGTCCATTTTAATTTTATGCTTACTTTTGATCAAGGATATCTACCTTTGATTTTGTTTATGTGCATTGATGAAAAGATTATGATATATGTAGTAGCTTGATACTTGAGTTGCTGAAGTTCAAGGGATTGCAAATACTTGATTTTTGTTGAAAATGAAGTGACGGAATATGTTGGTTGTGATCTATGTAAGTTGCTTGAGGACAAGAAACAATTCAAGTGTGGGGGTGTTGTTAAAGGGCATTTTATATTAATTTTAGATACATAATTTGCTAAACTTTTGTCCATTTAATGTTTAAATTGCACTAATTAAGAGTTGTTTGTTTTAATTTTAGGCACATATTAAGTTTGAAATGTTTAAAACGACAACGTAGCTATAGCGAGAATTAGAGATGGAAAAAAGAAGAAATAAAGGAGCCCACGACGAAAGAAAATGAAAAACATTAGCCAAGACCAAAAACCTGATTTGGGGGGACATCAATAAATAACAGAGAGAAGAGAGTGGTAGCGTTGGAAAAAAATAGAGAGGGACAAAAAGAAGAAGAGGAGCCCACAACGAAAAGATAGAGAATAGTGAAAAATATTGGGTGGCGGCTATATGAAAAATCAAAGAGAAGAGAAGAGGGTGGCGGCTGCACTAAAAACAAAGAGGCGTGGACTACATTAAAAAAAGAAAAGAGAGTGGCGTTAAAGAGGAGAAAAATATGAAGGCTGAAGGAAGAACAGCGTGGAAGAAAGAAAAACAAAGAGGCTGGCGGAGTTGTGTGTGAACAATGGGGGTGGACCGAAAACCCCCACTTAAATGGTCATATCAACTACAATAGTAATAAGGAGGGATAGACGGGCATGGCTGAAGTATTTTTGCTTATGTTGGTGGTGATGTTGCATGAGAGGAGGGCTTGAGGTTAAAAAGGAGTAGTGTGAGAAGGGATTTCTTGGACCACAACAACCATCCCTCGAGAACCATTTATTGGTAGGGATGTTAAAATCGGCTCGATTCGCCTGACTCGACCCAGCCCATGGGCCGGTCAACGGGTTTTGGCCCGATTTGACCGGTCCATGGACTGCGCCACGGGCTAAGAATGTATGACTCGCGAGCTGGCGGGCCGAGATGGACGGGTCGTGGGTCCGCCCGCAGCCCGTGAAATAATGGACTAACCCACCCAGCCCGACCCTTGACCCATGGCCCGCCAC